>JAJJMB010007708.1:29037908-29217629 GCA_023531105.1 Papaver atlanticum | reverse complement strand
AAAGAATGCATTCCTTAATATATAAATGTATTAGTTCATGAGCCAACAGATTTTAGAATTTTAATCACTCAAGTATGCAAACGGGTATGCATACTTAAGTAGCCGGTCTGATTTTGGGTTTGCCAGTATGCAAACGGGTACGCATACTTAGTACACTTCCAAATCCCAGCAGATATTCCCGGATCTATACCTTACGCAAGTATACGTACCGGTATGTGTACTTGGTACACGGAATTTCACAACTACAAGTACGCATACGGGTATGCATACTTTAGTTCTGGTCATGGATAACATACATGCAATAATGCACACTATGTTTATAATCCAATGATGGTTAAGTATTCTAAACTCTTATTTCAATCATTGAAACTTTCTTAGAGGATGACAATAGCCGTTTTCACACACTATTAGCATCAAAGCAATTTTCAAGTTATTATAATAATCATAACGAAACATTCCAAGTCTACACCAAATGATTGTATCACACAAACCATGTAAGATGCTACTCGGCGATTTTCACATGATCATCTTTTGACTTTCGTCAAGAATATAAGATGAACTTGGTTGAAGCGAAAGCTTATCAACACATATTCCGAGAAATATGTAAGCGAGTTAAACTCAGCTCGAAATCTCAAATGTGTATAATCGACAACTATATAGTAATACGACTTTTGTCTCAATATAGGAGATAGAGTGGAAATAGACTTTCCAAGTGATAGATGAGTTTTAGTCTCCACATACCTTTTGTTGATGAAGTTCCACAAGCTCGCCTTAGTAGTTCTTCATCTTCAATTGATGAACGCCGTGAAGTATAATGCTCAACTACACAATCTATCCTAGTCCGAGACATCATTATAAGTAGACTAGAAATCAAGACTTATAGTTTTGATCACTAACATTGACAAACAAACTTGAGATAGCAACGCTTGCGAGTTCGACCGAGTAGTGCTCTAACACTAGTGGCCTGAGTTTGAAACTCGCGAAGACCAAATTCTTTACCGATTAAAAATAAATAAAATAAAAATAGTAATAGTAGTACAAAAGAACGTGTAATTGGGGGATACTTTTATTAATTGGGGGATATAGGAAAAAGACAAAAACGAGATTTAAATAGTAAATCAAGGTCACCCCCTATCCGGATAATTTATATAATTACTAATCTACCCCTCACTAATCATGTTTAGTGGTTAATTATAATAAGCTAAGTTAATAGATTAGTTTGATAATCATTAGAATAAATCATTATCATTGAATTTGTTGATGCAACAACATCAAATCAAGATATTTATGATCATGAAGGTTTAGGTGAAGAACCAACCCAGGAAAGTAAACAAGTTGAACATATAAGTGCTCCAATTACTCATATATAGGTATTAATGTATTGAAATTTGATTATTTTTTTCATTGAATTCGCCATTGTTGCGCCTGAAAAACTCAGTGCCGGCATGGTAAAAGTATGAATACCATGCCATTAGTGACCAAATCGGCATGGTATTCATACTTTCACCATGCCGATACACAATATCCCCCAATTTTGAAAATGTAAGTACACTGCCGGCACAGAAAGTTCATTATCGAGCATGCCGGTAGTAGTGTCGGCATGGTCAAGTGTACCGTGCCGGTTTGAGGACAAAACCATACAGAAAATTTGTCTGAAATAGCAAGTATCGGCATGGTAGTCATCCTAAAAACCATGCCGACATTAGTATCGGCATGATATTCATCCTAAAAACCATGCCGGCACTAGTATCGGCATGGTAGTCATCCTAAAAACCATGCCGGCTCTAGTATCGGCATAGTCGATTCCCAAGTGTACCGTGCCGGTTTGAGGACAAAAACATATATAAAATTTGTCTGAAATAGCAATTATCGGTATGGTATTCATCCTAAAAACCATGCCGCCACTAGTATCGGCATGGTATTCATCCTAAAAACCATGCCGGCACTAGATATCGGCATGGTATTCATGATGAATACAATGCCGGTATTAACTGAAACTGAAAATTTACGGTTACAATTTTTGATTCTAACATAAACGAATTCTTTTAAAACAAATCGATGATTAGGTTTCTTTCAAGGAGGTATATTTATATAATAAGTTAATCGCCAAATAAATTTTTGATATAACGATGAAATCATGTTGAAATCTATGATGGAGAAAATGAAAATCAAAGAGAAGAGCCGGCTGAGAAGGAGAAGAGAAGAGAAGGAAAAGAGAAGGAGAAGAGAAGAAGAAAAGAAGTTAAAATACTAAAGAGTATTTTAGTATTTCCATATCAAAAAATCACCCCTTAGCATGAACTATTGGATGGGGATATTAATTCATATCCCCCAATTAGTTTATATATCCCTCAATTGCGCGTTGGTACAAAACTAGCATAACATCAATCATTCTGGTCAGTCATTAAATAAAAATAATAATAGTAGTACTCCATCTCTAATTTCTCTATCCCCCACTAATATCATAATCCTATTATCTCTGATTTTTGCCGAAATGTAACCTAAAATCACATCTTCATTTCTCACCCGGAACATACCATTAGGAAGTGATTCGGTAATCAAACCTTGATGAATACATTTTCCTTTCACTATTTTCACTTTCACAACTTCACCACCACCACCACCACCAATTTCCTCTGGCCAAGCTTTTACATTCGTCTTTGTCAAACCTGGCAAATCAAATTGCTCTGCCTGTTTAGGTTTGATATTAATGATGAAGTAGACATTTCTTTTTATGAATCGCATCAAACTCTCAATCGGATGAGAGGAACCAAATGGAGCCTTATTCTAGGGTTTTTAGTTTACTAGAACCGAGTTTCTTCTCAAAACCAAAAAAACTTTCTCCTCCATTAAAGCTTGCTGCTCAGATCTAGTCAATTTTGGGCAGATCTTAGCAGATTTCTTTACTTTTTCTAGTTTTCATAGATAGTTAGTAGTCTAGGATAAGTTTATTTAAGTTTTTGTTTCAATTTCCATTGCTTTTAGGAGATTTTTATGGTGTTTTTGGGGGTGAGTTACCCTCTTTGTTTATGTCTTCTCCTTTATGGAGATTCTTTATGCTCTCTCATGGAGTTTCTTTGTGATCTCAATGGAGATTTTAAGTGGAAGTTCAAGTGTGGAAATCAAGATTCAAGACTTTGGGCATATTACTCTCATATTTTTATGAGAGGATCTCCTTTTCTAGAAGAAAAAACCCTTTCAAAATGGTTGGATTATAATCCCAAAACCATTCTCTCAATCTTAGGATTGTTTGGTATTCTTGTTGGTAGTTTGTTACTTCTCTTCAAAAATTACTCTTGGTTAGTACTTTTAAATTGTAATTTGATCTTTGATCTTGATGTACTTGAAATCCATGTAATCTCTATTTTATCATGAATGAAATTTATGAGATTTATCAAAAAAAAGAGAAAAAAAAAAGAATTTTTTTACTAGAACCGGAGCTGACCGGAATGGCATAAAATCAAAAAACCCGAAACTAGATATAGAAACTGAAGAACGTTTCCAAGCCAAGGGCTGAACCCTTTCCAAATAGAAACCAGTTTCCTTTTCCGAGCATATCACGAGCCCATAGAGCTATATATACATATATAAACTCAACCCTCCCTGCCCATACCATTCATCATAATCTATTCTCACTTCTCTCTGCAAAACCTCCTTTAAGCTTTCTTTGCGAGATTTTATTACTTCTTTCAAATGGCAGCATTAGAATTAGTACCAGCGATGGCATCAACTTTCAGTAGACCAGAATTACCAGCGATGGCATCAACTTTTAGTAGACCTCTTGCTTACAGACAATTCTTACTTAACAAATATGATCCAGAAGAGCAAGAAGTAGAAGAAAATATTGAAGAATGTAAAACTATGGTACCCATTCTTGACCACAGATACGATCATGATGATCGAGTACCAAAATTACTCGTACCGCTCTTTGAAGAAAAAACTTGAGTGGAGTGATTTTAATGGTTTGTGCAGACTTCTTGTGCCTCCTAAAGATGTGGAGAAATTCATATTCTCATATTGGGATGTCAGACGTGTGCAGAGGTTCAAATCTGGGGAAGGGTATGGTGTCCCGGTTGAATCCAGAGAATTTGAAACTTAAACTTAAATTCAGGAAGTGGGAAAGTAATAATTCCTATGTATTTCAGGGTGGATGGTCTGAATTCAGGAAGGCCATGAATTTAGAAGTTGGTGATGAGATCGGAATGTTTTGGAATTCTAAGTCTAATTTCTTTGTTTTCAAACTACTCAAGAAGCATTCCGAAGCAATCACAGAAGGCCTGATCGAAACAAAAAAACAACAAAAAAAACAATGACAAACTACTCAAGAAGCATTCCGGAACAATGACAGAATGTCTGATGAAAACAAAAAACAAAGCAAAAAAAGAAAAAACAATGACAGAAGACTACTCAAGGAACATTCTAAAACAACGAGTGTTGTTGCTTAAACTCATCTTATTCATTCAATTTGTAGTAATTCTTTTCTTTCTTTTTCTAATTTTTATTTTAGTTCAATTTTCAGATATTTTTTTGTTTAATTCTCATTCATTATTTGAGCATACACCTGCTATTATGAATCTGCCATCCTTTTGCAGTCCCCTGTAACTTTTGAACAAGAAATATTGAAATATTAAATGAAGTGATTCAGTTATGAAGGAATGTTTATTGTCTTAATTTGCAATTGCACTTTCGCACTTCACACCTGTCCAGACTCATGTTTTAGATTCAAACAGTGAATCCAATAAAGCATTAAGAACAAGGATTCAGAGCAACTGTTACCACTTCATGGGAAAGGTTGATGCTGACTGAAAGTTAGTTATGGACACTTCATTTCCAAACCCAATTTTGGATTATAAAACTTGTAATACCAACCAATCTTAAACAAACTAAATCCAGATCCAGATCCAGATATGCATCTTAATCCATTACCTTTACCAAAAATAGGTTTTCATCAAGATAATTTCTAACAAAATCTTGTTAAAAATTGGTGTAATTCTAGTTTTCGATTATCCATTTTCAATCCTTTAATCTCTCTATAAATAATAGCATTGAATAATTTTCTATTCAAACACCCTCTCTATACCTACAGGCTACAGCTCTTGCCTTGATTTGTTTCTGACTAAAAAAACGCTGCGGTGAAAGCATGGCAGACGATAAGCAGTTTTATTCAAAAACTTTCATAGTTTTCTGTTGGTTAATTGCAGCAGTAGGAGGTCTTATGTTTGGTTATGACATTGGAATTTCAGGTGGAGTGACAGCAATGGATGATTTCTTGTTGAAGTTTTTCCCGGCTGTATATGCTAAGAAACGATTTGCAAGAGAAGACAACTACTGCAAATTTGACGATCAACGTGTTCAATTGTTCACTTCTTCATTGTACCTCGCTGCACTTGTCTCGAGCTTTTTTGCGTCAAAGGTTTGCACGAAATATGGTCGCAAGCAAACAATGCTAGTAGCTTCTGGGTTCTACTTGATAGGAGTAGCCTTGAATGCTGCAGCCAACAATCTTATTATGCTGATAGTCGGAAGAATTTTGCTTGGATTCGGTGTTGGTTTTGGAAATGAGGCAGTTCCAGTGTTTTTGTCAGAAATTGCACCACTTAATTATCGAGGAGCTGTGAACATTCTTTTCCAGCTATTTGTGACCATTGGGATTTTGTGCGCAAATCTTGTAAACTTCTTCGTATCCAAGTTCCATCCTTGGGGTTGGAGACTAGCTTTGGGTTTAGCCGGGGTTCCTGCTTTCATGCTCTTTCTTGGTTCTTTTGTTATCCCTGACACACCTACAAGCTTGATCGAGCGTGGTCAATTGCAAAATGGAAGAACAATAATTCAGAAAATCCGACGAACTGAAGAAATTGACAATGAATACAATCAAATAGTACATGCTAGTGAATTAGCTCATCAAGTCAAGAACCCCTTCAAGAAACTTGCACAACCTTCCAGTAGACCACCTCTAATTATTGGTATGCTGATGCAAGTATTCCAACAGTTTACTGGAATCAATGCTATTATGTTCTACGCTCCAGTTCTATTCCAGACCGTTGGCTTTAAGAATGACGCTTCACTACTATCCTCAGTTATTATAGGCCTTGTAAATGTCTTCAGTACATTGGTCTCAATCAAAACCGTTGACAAATTTGGTAGAAGAGCACTGCTTCTTCAAGCTTGTTGTCAAATGTTCATCACCCAAAGTGTAATAGGGATAATTCTGCTAGCGGATTTGAAGACGACTGGATCGCTAGGCCATGTAGAAGCGATAGTTGTAGTTTTGCTGGTTTGTTTGTTCGTGATGAGCTTTGCGTGGTCATGGGGGCCATTAGGTTGGTTGATTCCAAGTGAAACATTTCCTCTTGAGACAAGAACGACGGGTTTTGCATTTGCAGTTAGTTCAAACATGTTCTTCACCTTCGTCATAGCCCAGGCATTCTTATCAATGATGTGTCATATGCGTGCCACTATCTTTTTCTTCTTCGCCACTTGGATTCTCGCCATGGGACTTTTTGTTGTGTTTTTCTTGCCAGAGACAAAAAATGTGCCGATTGATGATATGAACGAAAGAGTTTGGAAGCAGCATTGGTTTTGGAAGAAATATATGGATTGTGATCACGACGAAAATGGTCAGAAGGTCCCTAACCAAATTCACCCTTAAACAACACTGGTGAGAGGTTTCCCACGAGTCATAGCCGCTGGGATGCACTATGGCATAGTCAATTGGGTAACCAGTTTTTTATCCTTAGTTTGTAGCTGTCTAAAAACAGAAAGGCTTGTTATTTTGGTTTCATACAGGATCAGACGAGCTTTTTGTACAGTTTGGATCCGTGGGTCTGTCACAATCTTGTTGTTATATCTTTGCAAATTTGTCTATCTTGGTGAAATGTTTTCACGGAAAAATCAAATCAAATTCAGAATTTCTGACTTCTGAAATAGACAACGCTTCCAGTTCCAGCCAAGCTTCCTTTAGATCCTTCAGCTACAAATTGAATGCTACGTTTCTAGACAACCATTTTAAGGAAAAACTCAGCTATTACAAGTTCAGCTGCAAATGGGTGCCACTCGTCTAGCTGAAACAGATTCACATCTTCACTTACTAAGCGGCGAAATATTTCATTTACTTAAACAGGCAATTATTTAGGGATATGTAATGTATGCATTACATTACATTGACAAAGGTTCTGAAACTGTAAGAAGTACTAGTAATACCCATAATTCAAAAATTCTATATAAATCGTCTAATAAGCAGATATACAACTTAGTTATCTGGTCATTTTTATTCACCAGAACTTTATGTGCTCTTCCCTCTTTTTGAATTCAATAATCTATTACTCCAACGCGCCACCACCTTGAGATTTCTGACGCTTCATGTTTTGGTGGATGGGCTCTTTCACCTGCAACCACCATTACAACTGAATAAGTATGATTACAGAAATGAAACAGAAAATAGAATCAGGCTCAATAGGATTTTAATTAGTTAACACAATTGTCTAACAAACCAACAAAGACCCTACAAGGTAAAACCAGGGAATTTAAGTTGGAAAGTAATATGCTAAACAATGAGGATTTATTAGATTAGGATAGAATATATACCGTGCTAGTTTTCCTGGAGCGCTTTTCCTGACTGGGACGACTACGGAAGGTATCATCACCCTCACGACAGTTAGTGAACCCTCTCCCATCCACACCATTTCGTATATCGCTCCCTGGTATGCCACTCTCCCTTGATGCTGCAGGCTGCATATCAAAACATAAGACACATAAAGTTAGAAAGGTGTTTGTACAAGAAGAGCTATAATATATATAACAGGAAACAGGCAGAGGAGGAGTTAAACCTCATTTCTGCGAATGGGTGTGTTGTTTCCAAGTTGCTCCTGAGTTCTAGACGATGCATTCTGCTGAGTATCAACTGATCTTTCTCAAGTTCTAGTAAGATCAGAACCAACAGAGTGGAGACCACCGCAGGTTGATATGTTTTGAGGTTCACTTATCTCCATTGCCTGTTTAATTCAAGAAAATACGTTATGAAATGTCTAATTCAACCACAGAATCGAGAATAAAGCAAAATCGTAATATGACTTATTATTACCGATAACTTGATCTCCAAAACATTCTTGACCTCAAGTAGCTTCTTGTCAGTCAATTCAGATCGAATGACACGTTTACCTGGGGAAAAGTATATACGATTATCATAGTGAAACTTGCATTGTCAGTACTTCACTTTACACTTACATGCTTAATTGAGTGAACTGAGTAATCCTGGTTCAAGAAGTTGATTTTGTTACCTAATCTTGGTTTGCTCTTGGCTTCCACATATCCATCACAAGCCATCCTATCGAGCAGTTTACGCACAGATGCCTGATTTGCCTCTCCTTCCAGCTTACTTTGAAGTTTAGATATTGTAACATAATCCAGTGGAAGGACATGATACAGAGCCTACATTTGAAATACAATAAGATTAGACATCACAGTAGAAGGACTAAGGGAGATGGCTTGGGATTTAAACTATGCCTTATCTAACTTGATAGATAAACTACTAAGTTACTATGATGAGGAACCTTTGATTTACACAGAAATCCAACTCACCTTCAGGTATAAGTAGTCTTCATCATTCCCTCGCTGAACTTTCTCATCAACTTGGTTTACTTGTACATCCATCTCTTCCTTCACAACAATTGCCTGATTGGGTTTCTGAGGTAGTTTGGTTAGTGATCACATAGGCTATAGACAATGATGGTGACCATGACAATTAGATATTGGAGGCAAATATGAACTGAAAGAGAATTAACCTTCAGCTTGCTGATGGAGTAAGAATCCTTTCCCGTTCTTGACAGTATATTTTGGTTTACAAGTTTATCCATGACTTCTGGGGAAATAAAAAGAATTAATGTTCTGCAATTGAAAGAAAACTGCTTTCTGCCAATGCTTCAACTGTATATACTGATTCAAGTTCTTTGCTCACCTTCAGTCAGAGCCTGCAAAACGAGAACAAGTTGAAACCCTCAAATTAGTCCTTTACACCAAATTACTGGAGAATCGGACAGAGAATTAACATTGCCTAATCACTGGAACAATCCCACTAGGAACAGTGTTCGTTTACAGCTTTGTTATTGTACTAGAATCAAGATTGTTAAATATGACTACGATTTGCTGCAATTGTCAAAGTTGTGGCTAAAGGTGCCACAACTTTGGCTTGCTCGCTGCAAAATCTGACTCCATAAAGTCACTTGGATGAATATGACATTTTCTAACTTAGCAACCACATAGTGCACTTAGATGAGTTGATTGTACTACTTACCACTGATATGTCCGGGAAGCTAGAGAGAACATCAGTCAGTTCAACATTGTCAATGTGGCGAGAGCTAATCCAGTCTCTTACACGTGTTAACTGATGTTCGTCCTCTTCTGCATCCTGTGTATCATCTGTAATAGATTTAAACCATTAAGTCAAGGTGAATTTTGACTAAAGTTAAGCCACTGTGACTATATTAGGCCTTTGCTGTTAGTCATTCAAAACATCTAAGCTACCTTCATGATCTGCCATGCCATTGTTTCCACGTGATCGGGCTTTATCTGTCATCACAATTATAATTATTAGGTTTAAAGTGGCGAAAATGAAATGGAAGAGGAAAGGGATGAGGAAAAGGCTGAAGTGGGAGATAATTACCTACCGGAGCTACAATGTACCTATCATCATCATTTGCTGAATGGCTCATCTGACAAAACATTTCAGAATTTTTCAAATTCTATTCTCAAGCTTCAACCATGTTTCCCAACAATTTGAATGAAAATAGAGGCTGTAACATGACAAATAAGTTACGCTATAAGTGTACCTCGCTATCTGAATCTGAAGGATCAGTTGTTGGCGTTGAATCAACACCCAAGCTGATTTCCTCATCATCTTCCATGTCATTGTTCTCATCTTGACATGGATCCAGGATGCTTTTGACCTGCACAGTTTCAATCTTGATTACTCAAATTGAACTCGAAAGATCAAAAAAACCTAAACCTCAGGTTTCACTCATGCACAATTCGGTATTACCAATTTACCTTGAGAGCTAGTACGAAATGTTTGCTGTTAACATTTCCGATTTCCATTTTGAGAGGGTTCTTCAACCATGGATGGTTAGCTTCTTGTTCTGAGCAGCCTCTGAAGAATGGAGGCTCATAGTCTATAGGCTGCAGGTTTTCCAAAATATAACTCGAATGTTAGAACAGTATTTCCATTCAAGATTCAAAACTTTTACAAACTATTAATCTAATGAACAAATATATTAACAGTACAAATACTTTTGTTCATGCATCCAAGACCCCTGGGGACAGACTCGAGATGCGAAGAAAATACATATAAGAGTCGGTAATCAAGGGGAATTCAGTTTCAGAAGGCATCTGTAAAAATTTAGTTACACCAGAACATAGATAATCTAGCCCAATTTTACTCTAACACACTTTTGTGCAGTTGTTTGCATATATTAGGCCATAAATTGTGAAATTTTACTTCAGTTGGACACTGATCACCAATATGATTCTACAATGGTGCAAAAACGGACTAGAAACAATATTTAGACAAAACCAGGTAAAAGACAAACAAAAAGAATCAACAGCAGGATGTAAACAAGACCAAAGAAACTCACAGTGACATCCTCATAATAAAGAAGCTTCATCAAGATTGTACGCTGAAACACATAAGAAAAAATGAACTTATAGACATGCAACTTATTTGATCACCTAATAAAACTTCCATATAAAGATCTTAATGAATTTGTGTACCTCTTCTGGCATACGGTCCAGTGTTTGCATCAATTGAACCAGAGTTCGGACCACTTTACAAGCAGAACTCCTGCCAAAACCAAGTAAAAAGTGTTTAAACACAGTCATGCAGTCAGCAAACTAACCCACTGGAATTCAAACCACAAAGAGCAAAAAACAAAACCAAAATCTAACAACCTCAAATGCTCGCTATTATACCTCATTTGGTTTGGTGTAATGTCTGTATTGCCATTAGACTTGAATGTTGCTCCTTGTTTCTTATTTCCAGTACGACTTATGTTCATCATCACCTCTTCACTGTCAGAATTCGAATAGCTAAATGAAACTGCACAACACAATCCATTCATGTATGAGTACAAACTTCATTTATCAATCTCCATCCAGAATTCAGAGCTACCTTAAGAGTACACAAAGTAAAATCCAACTCCAACTTATCAATGACAACATTTAGCTTATCAAATGAAAGAAGAAGTGAGATTTAACATACACGCATATTCTTCTATCATAGGTCCATCAATAGCTTCAGATATGCAGAACAGAAGTGTCTTAAGGTATTTCTTCTGTAATGCATCATAAACACCTGAAAGACCACACAAAAAATAATCCAATTTTGGGTAATCTTGCTTGCAATTAAGGTATTTGTACAAATCTCTAGTGTGTGTTCTAAGTGAGACCTTATACCTTTTTCCATCCAGTCAATAAGTCTTCTGGATTTAGCATCTATAGGCATGAGCTTCTTGATCTTCATCTCTATTACAAATCACAGTAACTAAGTTCATCACATACATGTAAAAGACAAATTCAAAAAGAAATAAAATACTAAAAATTATTTGCAAAGAAATTCTGAGAGTTTGAAGTAGATCTGACAAGAAGCTATAATTTACCTAAAGCAGGAACTGTTTTATCATTGAAATAATTTTCAGGGAAAAGCCCTCTGATGTAGCTGATGTTGAATATCGCAATACGAAGCAGGTTTCTCGTCTGTTTAGGGCGATTCAAATCAAAACTAATAAACAACCAAAAAAAACGGCTAGGTATTATCACCCTAAAATATCTAATAAACAAGGAATTCGAGCAGAAAACCAATAAGAAAATCGTATATCTTAGAATCAATGAAGCAATTATTCATAGATTTCTATTTGATTTCACAGAAACGAAAAAGAGCTAAAAACCTAACTAGATCTGATGAAATAAAATTCGAATGATAATATCTTAAACATCGTAGGAAAAAAACACTGTAATCACTTCATCGATTCTAGATCTTCAATCTTGATTTAAAATAATATTTAATAATAACAAAAATGGACAGATAATCATGTTTTCACAACGATTTCAGCTAGAAAAACTTCCTTTCTGAGAAATTAGTTCAAAGATCTGAGAAATTAGTTCAAAAAAACGAATATTAATCGCAAAATATTACCAGTAATAGAGAATCCTGTTCTGTAATTTCTGCTTCCTTGAGTTTCTGTGCTACAACCTACATAAAAAAGTAGATCAGAGATCGAATTAGCAGATCGATGAAGAAGAAGAAGAACTGAACGAAGCTGAAGAAAAAACACAGAAGAAAAAGTTTCTAGGGTTTCACCATTTTTGCGTAATGAGGAAAAATTTGAATTTGAAATTCAAAATTTGAAATCTGAAAATGAGTAGAGAGAGAAATGGCGGGATAAAACTGAGAGAATGTGTTGCTTCAGCTTCACTGCTATTTATAGACGAAAGTAAAATGAAAATTTCGGGAATTAGTCGGCACTGTCGGTTGAGAATACACGTGGCACTCACTCGAGTGAGATTGGGGAGTCTGGGAGTTGGGTGGGACCTTGGAGGTTGTGAGCTCAGCTGATCAAGTAAGATTCCATTCGAAGGTTCAAGAAGCATGATTTCAAAAAAAAAAAAAAAAACCTCTTGGATTCGGAGGTTGAAGAATAACGCTCGCTGGTAGGTTAGCACAGCAACCTGTTCAATTAATGTAGTAATATGTTGGTGGAGTTTAACTTGTTAAACTTCCAACTAGTTAATATAATACTCTTTATCCAATAATAATATAATAAAAATATTTAAAAAATAATAATATTCAAGAAGCATGATTTGACGGAGAGGCGATGAGGCATACCTGACTGGCCTCCACACCAGTCACTAAAAGTTGGTCCTAAAAGGTTTTACCTTGTGTCATTCCTAAAAAAATCATACTACGTAATGTCACATTGCAGGTCTGTATTGATATTTTTATTCCCTGGAAAATGATTTTCTATATTGAACTTCAATTACTGTCCCCTATTAGCAATTGAAGTTCGATATAAAAAATCATTAATTAAATATTTAACTAATGGCACTCAAACAACACTAATTAATACTTAATTAATGATTTTCTATAATGATTAATGTTCCCTGGAAAATTATCAGGTCTGTATAATAATTTTGTTCGGCACTCAAACAACACTATCAAATAAATGTATCAAATGTCGAAGTCAAGTTAACCGTCAATACAAAACTGGGATTGATGCTAGGCGCCCAATGCCAGACACAATCTGGCACTCTGCCCGACATGCTAAACCTCCTACTAGACATTTTCCAACTTTGAAAATCATTTATCAGACATGGTCATCAAATTTTGTCACTTGATACACCCTCGAATCCTTGACTAATGCAGTCCTCTGTGCGACAAAATTTGATGTACAATTTCAAATTGGTTGACTCTTTGCTGTCTTACTGTGTGTACAACTGCTTAAATTTTACCATGTTTACCGAGAATTAGCGAAACTTTCCTTAAACTGCACTTTGGAACATTAATTAAGTATTTAACTAGGCTAGGATAATATATATAGGTCATTCAACTATTTCATAAGGTTATTTTAGTAAACATGACATATGGTCAAAATCAGTCTACCACCCTATTGCATCAACGACATGTTCTACAACCCAGACCCTAATATGACCAAAAATATACGACCATTTTACAAAATATATCTAAAACTAATGATTATATTCAAATTAACTATTATATCCAGAATTTAAAACTAACAAATAAAACCAGTGTAACGACATTACTGATATTATCTAAGGTGTCCTCCTCATCGGAATCGATATTAACTCATGTTGGGCGTTGTTGGGCATTTTGTGCTTGAATTTCATCAAATTCATCTCGCCAAGGCAGTAGTTGTGCATGATTCATCCTTGACCTGTCCATTTCAAGGATTCCTCTCATGTGTGCATAAAACAAATTCTGTTGAACCGCCTTACGATCTTTCTTCATTTCTGCAATCATTTTCTTACGCTCTATTATTTTAACAATATCAGTATTTTCTTGTTTTTCAAAAAAATCCTTGAATGTTGGATTTTGAAATTGATGATTCTGCGGCATCTTGAGCTGTTTTTTTTTTGTTGCCTTTTGTTCTTTTGACACCCATTTTATCATATGTTTCTCCATATCCATTAACATACAGGTTAAAATTAGTGTTGGGTTGAGGGTTTGAGTTTGTTTCTGGTGAAGAATTAGGAGACTCTTGAGAAACATTTGTGGAGTATAGTAAGGTGATTCTTTTGGTACTTGATATCCGTTCAAAAAATCAGGGTTATATCGATTCAACTTTCCGAGAATGTCGAAATAGGCTTCGTGCTTGAAACTCGTATTTCTTGTTCTTTTCCATTCCTCTTGAGTTTTCGTTGTTGCAGTTTAAATATTGATAAATTAGTTGTAAGAACGAACTTAACACGTTTTAAAAATAAATTAAACAATTTGCAATACGACACCACATCGACTTCAGTATCACTGTCTACTTTGCAACGATTCATTTTGCATCATCAGAGTTACCCAACTGTTCATATCTTTGTTGATTGTATTAAAACAAACTGACAACCCAACATCATCATGGTTTTTTATATTCCCATTTTCCTTACTAAATTGTTTAAAAATATTCTCCATAAATAGCGTCCAATCCTAAATGTTACGTCATCTTTGTAAATAGCGTTATCTTCATCCATACAATACTTTAGACGGCGAATTTTTGATGATGAAGCATTTTCGGTTGAAGTATTTTTGTGTTTGGGATGAAGTAGCCATTTTTTGAGGATTTATTTTTTCTTCTGATTAGAGATTAAGCATCTGAGATTGAAAATGAAATCATAAGAAATTTTGGGTATAGAAGGTGTGATTTTAGAGTTTAAAATGGTTGAATTTATAGGGAATGAAATTAGAGTTGTTGGATGAACTAGCCGTTATAAGCTCAAAGAAGGCCGTCGGCTCAATCGAAGGTGATTGTCGTCTCAAGAAGAACCGAGCCTCATGCTTCTCTTGGGCGATCGACTGAAGTTGATTTGACCAATTCAACTTGAGACGGGATGTGCAAATGCTCAAATTTGAGCCTTTGCCTATCCTATTTGCCAGTCCTAATATGGGGTTGGAAATGGACAAATGTTTCCATTTATCCACTCCAATGGACTTGCTCTAAAATAGTATAAATAGCATTTAAAAACACTATTTTAGTGTTTGTATGCAATAGGGGAACTAGCATACTATGTTTGAGCAGGTTTAGAACGGAGCCTAAAACCAAACAAATTTTAAAACTTGGGACAATGTATAGAAAAGCTCGTTTTATGTGGCGGTGGTGTCAGAAAATGATACTAGAGGCGGGGCGGTGTTCAAAACTAAGCCTGATAGTTGGGTGTTCTTTAAAACTAGGCCTAGATTTTGGGAAGTGTTTAAAAATGATAGTTAGGGGATGTTCAAAAGTGCGAGTGAGACTTAAAACATCGTAATAATCTTGATGCATATTGAGACAATGCTTGTCAAATTTAGGAATTGGTATATGTATTTCGCGTTTACCGCATACACAATATACAACTTTATACCTTTTCCATTGCCATCCCCAACATGAAATATATATATATATATATATATCTCGTATTAACTCACCCACTGTGGATGTTCTAAGGAAACCAAATATTGCTATTCATGAGTCAAAAAAAGAAAGATATCAGTAACCTTTACTCATCATATGGAGTACCTTAATTGATAAAATTGAATTAAATACACTTTTGTATGTAATGATCATCTTGTAGAACACCAACAGGTGGAAAATGTAAAAGTCAAACTAAAAGGGTGTAAATAACATTTGAAAATGGGAAAAATAGGCTAAGACCCCATGCATGGGTTACCCATAATATCATGCCCTTAATTAAAAGAAGTTTAAATCTAGGCCCCGAAATATTAAAAGACATTGATACCCTTATACATATTTTCAAGCCCCTAATTAAATAAAATTTAAATTTAAACCCAAAATTATTAAAATATCATGTGATGATGTTCCCACCACCTCCGACCACCACCGCCACCGCCAACCACCTCCGACCACCACCTACGACCACCACCAACCACCTCCGACCACCGCCAACATATGGATGTGTATACAGAAATTACACATGCATATGGCATGTGTATCCAGAAGTTACACATTCATAGGTCATGTGTAATGTAAAGTTACACATGTATATAGATTGTACTCAGTAGTTACACATGTGTATACGGAAGTTACACATCCATATGGGATGTTTAATGAAAAGTTACATATGCATATGGGGAAGTTGCACATAAAAAACCGCATGTGTATCCAGAAGTTACACATCTGTATGGCATGTGTATCCATAAGTTACACATCAGAAAGAAACATACAAAAAATATATAATATTCATTTACAATAATTTCCCTGTTTATCAACTATAGTAATCGGTTGTTATTGAACACAACAACAGTGTTAAAAAAACTAGACATGTAAAACAAATACTAGAAATATGCCACAACATCATACAATAAAAATGCTCTCTTTCCTTCTTGTCTTTCTTGATTCCAAAATGCTTGCATATCTATAACAAAATAAACATCAATAGGATTAGATTGGATGAACAAAAAGAAAGACAAAAAATTATAGAACAATGTTAAAGCGAATAACAAAGATTTTTCTAGTGTAACTGTGAGTTACAGATGCATTTCTCATGTTTACTAAGAAGTTACACATGCATATATTATTTGTAGCTATAAGTTACACATGCATCTGACTTGTGTAACTCCTAGTTGCACATACATATTACTTGTGTTTTGGAACTGCAGACAAGCATATGTATGTAGCTTGTTATATTAAATACAAATATGTACATGAGAAAAGGTAGTAGATGCTGAACTTACTTGCTGATTTGAACATAGATCGTCGGAAGGGAAGGTCCCATGAACACATTTAATATTAAGCATCCAATGCAGGCACCCATCTCCACAACCAACCTGTCTGTCGGAAATTAATAGATCCAGTAGCCTGACTTTCATTCTTTAATTTCTACATCCTAGGTCCATCTACAGAAATTTTTGAAACAACTTCAGTCAAACAACATCACTGATATGTTAAAGGCATAAACCGTTAAATATCAACAATGCTCACCTTGAAAGTAGCCAATATCCATTATATACAGGCATAAACCGCTAAATATTCTTGCTTCTAATAGTAAGTTGGTGTCATGTCAGTGCGTGGAAACCACATCGAGGCCTGCATAGACATCAATTGATCCAGAAAAGGTTATAATTATTCAGAAATTACTTCCATAAAAATATTGAGATTTCATAGTCTAAACAATCCTAAAACAAGCATGTGTAATTAGCTGGTAATTACATAGTCTAAACAATCCATAGAAGGTTACAAGATCTGTGTAATTTGAGGTAGTCAATCCACTACAAAAACAATTCAAAAACAAATAAAGCAATCAAAATTATTGCCAGCACCATTCAATATTTTCCATCATACATTGACCATAAATAAACCAAGAATCATATAGAGACATACCACCGTGTAAGCTTACACTAGCTGACTTGTGTAACTGAGAGTTACACATGCATATAGCATGTGTAATTAGGAGATACACATGGATCTGACTTGTGTAACTGATGCATATGACTAGTGTAACTAGGAGTTACACATGCATATGTCTAATAATGATGGATGGATGGATGGATGGATAAACTCAATCAAATATGAGATTATGATCAGATTTGCAAAGTAATTAATCAAATGCACAAAGGCTGAACACAGGCGTACCTAACTTCACCAGTGAAAGCACCTCATTTCTTTACCAAGCATGCATCCACTTGAATCTCAGGATACAATGAACTTTTATCCGAGGTAAGGAACACAAATGGAGGATTGACCACAACCTCTGTACAAAAAACATTCCCAACTACATTTAAATACTTCTAATCCATAGAAATATCAAATGTAATAGCATATTCACAACATTATCAATACATCCACTCACCAACAACATCTATGGATGCAATTTCAGCACCATTAGTGTGTCAAACAATCTTCTTCACTTGGTCCTCAGTTCCATTCTTAAATTCCACAATTACTGAATTATGAATTCCACCTCCTACTCCTCATTTCAACAAATCAAACAAAATATATAGTGGATGTGTAGAGAAAAGTTACACATGCAATTCCAATATGTAGACGCAAGTTACACATGCAATTCGGATGTGTAGACGCAAGTTACACATGCAATTTGGATGTGTAGACGAAAGTTACACATGTTGTGCATAATCATCAAAATGAGAAACTCAATCACATTGAAATATTAATCAAATTCTGAACAAAAGAACAGTAAACTAATATCATAAAGTTTATACAATTTCAATATGATACATTCAAACCACAGAGTTTAAACAATTGAAGTGAACCTTAACAACTCATTATGAAAAGCTAAAACATGAAAATTCAAATGTAGTGTTAGCCACAGACCTGCATATCAGAGATGTTATAAATCTGTTTTATGATTTCCATCAACACCATTACTAATCTCTAAGATCGAATTATGAAAATCATTATGAAAACATATTGAAGATCCTAATTAGGTAAAAATCTAAAAGTAGATCAAACTCGAAAAGATTTGAGGGGTAATAGAGATTAAGATGCTATGATTACTAATCTGAAGTTGGATTTTCAATCAGAATAGAAGATCGAGAGATCGCTCAAATATCAATCATGAACCCTAAAAATTATTTTTGATTTATTTTTGGTTTTTTTAATCTCAAATCGAAGATAAAAATGAGCTGATTACAAATCCAGACTCTTCTTACAAATGAAATAATAAATTTGATTAGAATTAAAGTTTATAGGTTTTTGAAACCGTAAATTGATTTTTCAAAAACAAAATTATCAACTCAATCAAAAGAGAAACAGAGTTTAGGAAGAAAACTTATCTGTTTTGTTAGATTTGTTGATGAAGTTGTTGCGATTCAATATTAATCTTCTGATATTCAAAACCTAGAAATAATTTTCACCAGACCGAGGAGAAAGAGAATGGAGAAGAGAGAGAAAGAGAATAGAGAAACGAAAAAATCTTCTAATATTCCTCTTGTATATATACAAAAGGGTAATGTTGTCATTATTAAAATTCGTAATAATTAATTATAGGCCAAATCTGAAGAAAATTTGATATTTTGGGCCTAGTAATAGCATTTTCCTAAAATATGGAGTTGACAATGAAGGATCCATTTTGTGGGGTTTATATACGTTGAACCTATATAGTAGGGGGGTTATAATAGTTTTCACTTTGAAAATAGCGTTTCTTGTATTTTTACGCATTGGGAATTGGTATTTTACAATCAAGCGGAATTCAGAACACGACCCAAAACTAAACCAAGTTCAAACCTTGGGAAGGTGTTTAAAACTCTGCCAGTTTTGTATGGCGGAGCTATTTAAATAATACCCCGATTCAGAAGGTAGGGTTTGCCGATCGAAATATAGGTAATGATTTGTCCTTTCATAATACCAAGGCCTTTTTAGCACAATTGGTTCCATAGTTGGCAGAAAGCTCTGCAGTTAAGCTGCTTGGGCGGAAGTAATTTAGGAATGGGTGACCTCCCGGGAAGCTGCTGCTGGATGACCGTGGCGGTGCCTATTAAAAACCCCACACTGCTGGATAACCTCATTGGATAAGTGGGGACAATATCGGTGGAGAGTCGGGTCATTACAGTTTATAACTGAGCCTGGAAGTGAGGAGGTGTTTAAAACTGAACGTGATTGTTGGGTAAAAAAAAATGAGTCTGAAAATTATGCAGTATTTAAAGTTGATGTTAGAAAAATGCTCGGTTGAACCCACAAGTTTTGTTATCTCAAGTTTATTGTCAATATTAGTTGATCAAAACTATATCTAGATTTCAAATCTACTAAGTCAAGTCAGACTAGGTTAGAATTTGGTAGTTGAGTATCTAACATCACCCTTGAAAACTGAAGATCGGCGAAGACATTTGAAGAACTTATGTATCAGGTATGTGAAGACTGAACCATTATATTTTACTCACTATCTTACCATTCTATCTGCTGAGACGATGTCGTATGACTTCTAGTAGATTTACAAAGAAGAAGTTTTGAGTCAAGCTTGTCTTGTTAAAAATCTCGAAATATGATTTTAACAAAGGTGTTCAACGATCCTTAAAAATATTAGTTCTAAGTTATTTATTGTTTGAATTAATTTGTGGATCAATTTAAAATTGCCCATGCAAATGATTTTATCAAGTGGGAATGTTTCAAACATCATAAGAGAGAAATATTGAATTATCTGATATTTCTTCTCAGGGTAGGTTGGCGAACCAGTTCGCAAACCGTGAGTTCAGTTGGGAACAGTTCACGAACTGTTGTGAACTGATTTCTTGAAGTTGGTACTATAGGCTAAATGTTGGCGAACCCGGTTCAACAACCGTGGTCAACTTAGTTTCATAGTCTTATAGGGTTGTCGAACTCGTTTCACGAACTGTTTCACCCAGACTCGTGAACAAGACTAACTGTTCACGAACCACTGTACCAACTGTCCTAGCATTTTTTAGCAGATGCTCAAAGACTTATCTTTTTAAATATGATTGGCATTGCTAAAGCTCTCTCAAACACTTCTAAGACTTCATTGATCACTCAAAAACTTCTGTGTGCATCATGATTAAATTCTTAGGCGTTTAAATGAACATCAAATTTCTTTAGTTCTTTGGCATACTTGCCAAACCGAACAATCATTATACACGGTTCCAGAACCGTATTTTTAAGACCTAAAAGTGTTTGCTTGATTACCAAGTTATCTTATCTTGAAATCTAAGCAACCCGTGGTCTTTGAAAATTATAAATATAGATGATGTTTCAATTGAAAAAATCAATCCCTTATACTTTGTGTCCTAGTTGATTCTAGAGTCGTCCTTTATAGACCTAGGTTTCCTCTGAGAAACATAATTAGGTTTACGACTAAAAGACTTCACTTTGGGTATTCATGAAGCCATGTCCGACTATCTTTACCTTGATAGTTCGTGTATCATAATCTTGCTTTTTTGTTATCGAGGGTTTCGTAATCTCTTTTAGGCAAGATAAATAGTAATCACAAAGTTCTCTCCATCTCAGACTTTGTGATTCCTTAAGATAGATATCTGAAAATTGATCTTAAGTGATTTTTTGAAGATTGTTCTTTAGAGGTGGTTAAGAAACTAGGTTGCTCTTCAGGAGTCGTAAGTTCCAGATTTGTGGGGTGGATTACTTGGTCTCAACTATACGAAGTTGGATTTGTTCTTTGTATAACGTCTTAATTCTGAGAGTATTCAAAACTGGACTAGGTCCTGGGGTTTTTCTACATTTGCAGTTTTCTCTTTAACAAAATTGTTGTGTTTGTGTGATTTTACTTTTTCCACATTAAAAGTTATTTAATTATAAAAGCATCTTATTACTCGTATGCGAAAAGATTATGGTGTACTTGGGTACCCTCGTCATTTCAGAAAGAGATTACGAGAACCTCGATAACAGAAAAGCAAGATTAAGATACACGAATTATCAAGGTTAAGATAGTCGGACCTGGATTCATTAATCCCCAAGAGAAGTCTTTAAGTCATTGACCTAATTATATTTCTCAAAGGAAACCTAGGTCAACAGAGGACGACTCTAGCAATCAACTAGGACACAAAGTGTTAGGGATTGAATTTCTCAGTTGAATGAGTCTCTCTATTTATAGATGTTCAAGACTGAGGGTTGCTTACAACTCAATCTAAGATAACTTGAGATTCAAGCAAACACTTTCTCTGTTCATATGAAACTCTAATTAGGGTTTCAAGTAAGTATCTGGGAAGTTTGTCTTGAAATCACATAGAGTAATATACACAGTGGTCCGGGTACGTGAACCGTGTATAATAATAATTCTTGGGATATATTCCTTTCAAACTAATAAACAATATCGTGCTCATTTAAACACTCCAGACTTTTATCAAGATGCACATACACAAGGTGTTTTAGTGATCATAGATGTCTTAAAGGTGTTTATGAGAGTCATAGCAATGCAATTTAAAAAATAAGTATTTGAGCTTCTGCTTAATATTCATTGGGAACGTTGGTGAAACGGTTCGTGAACCGTTAGGCAGTTCACGAATTTAGGGTGCTACGGTTCGTGAACCGTTCAGCGACTCTCAAACTCAGATGACAACGGTTCGTGAATTGGGTTTGCCAATCATTAGTCTTCTCACCATTTTCAGATCACCACGGTTCGTGAACCTGGTTGGTGAATTGTCGTATCTGAAATTTGCGGTTTGTGAACTGGTTAGCCAACCTTCCTGTATTCTAGAAACTTAGATATCTATGGTTTGAGAGATGGTTCGCCAACCTACCCTGAATCCAAATTACAGTAGTTCTGAATATCTCTCTTGATGTTTGAAACCTTCCCATTTGCGATGGACATAAATATCATTGCTTGGGAATTTTCAAATGATCCACAACATTAATTCTTGAACAAAAAATTGTTTCGAACTAATATTGTTAAGGACCAATGAACATTAATTGCTTGAATCATATTTAAGACAAGCTTGACTAGAAATTTCTTCTTTGCAATAAATCTACTAGAAGTCATACGACATAGTCTCAAATCGATAGAGTGGTAAAGATTGTGAGTAAATATAATGGTTCACTCTTTACATACCTTATTGATGAAGTTCTCCGGATGTCTTCGTCGATCTCCAGTCTTCGAGGGTGATGTATGATACTCAACTACCAACTTCTAACCTAGTCTGAGACTTGACTTAGTAGACTAGAAATCAAGATATAGTTATGTTCATCTAACATTGACAATATATAGCTTGAGATATAAAAACTTGTGAGTTCAACCGAGCAGTGCTCTAACACTCTTCACATGTGGAGAATACAAGAATTACAAGATAAAGATATTACATTACATAACAATCTCTTACCTTTATCTTCATACGCTTGATTCCAAATTTCAACAATACAAAGTCCTGTAAATATTCAAAAATAAATGTCGCAGTTGAAACATTTGAATAACAAAAACTTTACTCCCCCTAAAGGTAAGCTAGGTATATATTCAATCCAAACATAATTGTTACTCAATTTTGTAGTGAGTAATACTACACAACATGATATGCCTTGATGAATGTTTTACTCTTTTCTGTTTAGATATATACTTTTCAGCACATATATCATTTCTCAAGTGATTGTAAATCAACCTATACTCAATATATTTCTTCCCACTTTTGTTACAAAAATGACAAAGGTACAAAAAATACAACAAGTATTTTGAAAGGACTCTCAAGTTCATAAAAACTGGATACAACTTGTAAGAGTTGAAGCGAATCATAGGTATAACATACCACTTTTGATAAGCAACACTAACTAGGAAACTAGCAAAGTAATTTGATTTAGCCTCTTATAGATGAGCAATTACCCGAAGTAATTTTCCCTTATTTCGATAAGTCAAACTAATATCATTATTAACTTAGTTACTTATCAGGATCCAATTATACTTAAATAATTGTACCTTGTTTTGATAAGTCTAACTAAATAAAATAACTAGTTTCTTATCAGGAACCAATTTACTTAAATAATTGTATCAATTTTGATAAGCAAAAACTAAGATCAAGATTAACTTAGTTTTCTTATGAGGAAACCGATTAACCAGAGTAATCATTCTTTAACTTCGATAAGCCAAATTACAATCGGAACCGATCTAGTTACTTATCAAGGTTATTTATAATATGACCTTATTGTTTAAAGATAAAGTCAATTTTGGAGGGGAAAAAATTTAAAATAAAAAGGCCACCTTTGGTGGGACGGGGGAGTATTTTCTAGCTATTTTTCCAACTAAATTATTTTCTAAATTTTTGTTCTTCTAACTATTTTATTATTTTTTTACATATAGAAATGCAAAATATATCACTTGGATCACATATATTTTATATTTTCAAATATAAAAAACAACACACAAACCACATATGAGAAACAAGGACTATCATAAATAAGTGAAAAAATATCAAAATCATTAGGAAGAAAAAAATTAAATTTTAAAATAATTAAAAAAATTTGTTAGAAGTAGTTTGGAAAAATGTTAAAATGCAATAATCGGTTAGGAAAAAATAAATTAGCTAGCAGAAAATAAAATATATGAAAGAAACTAGTTAGATAATATTAATTAGTTAGGGAAAAAAAACTGAAAAAAGAAATTAATTTGCTAAATTGAAAAATAATTAGTAAATAACTTGAGCAATAGATTATAAAGAAATAGATTGGAAAAAAAACATCATTTAAACTTGTTAGTGGAAGCGTATGGTAGTAAAATTAATATGAAGTACACTATGTACATTATCTCTCTTATAGAAATATTTTAATATAGTTTACTTCATCCCATAAAAGAGTAACTAATGATTATCTCTTATCTTGTGCATGGGTGAACATCACATTACCAAAATAAGGCAACTCCAACAAATACCTCATCCTTCAGATCAGAAATTACAAGAAAAAATCAAGCGCAAGCTTTGATTATATTGCAAAATACAAACTGTACAGGTTTTACATGTGAGGATTAAATTAGAAACTGTGATCCATACATTTGGTCGAGACAGCAGGTAAGGAAAAACAACAAATTCACCAACTACTTTCTAGCAAGGGCACATTATTTCCGCTATTCTCCACAAAACAACCAACAAAATAATCGCAGAACAGAATGTACAAAAACTCTATATTCAGAACTTCTAGAATCTACAAGTTAACACTGCACCCCGTCGAGATAAGACCCGATGGATTGTGAAACTCATTAACGATATCTTCACATTAACACTAAACCAGGGCCGACCCTGAAGCCCGTCAAGTTGTGCGCCAGCACAAGGTGGGCAATTTGTTTGGCTATTTTGTTCTTGTCTTTCAATAACTGTTACATGTATTATTTTATTTTTTCTTTAACTAGAAAATCACTTTGCAATTCCACCATACGTACATTTGTTGGTCCCCAATATATAGGTTCTGCACACAGTAATGCGCCGAAGTCCCCTAATGGGGTTTACTAGTAGTGTTACTTCTTCGACAATATCATCATAACTAGCTTACATCCATATCAACCATAACGTTTCAATTTTACTGCATGATACATTGACACCTTAATAGAAAAATGATAGCATAAACTTTAGTTCTGTATATTTTTGGTGATGGATCATGGATCTCCTAATGCTCCGTTCAGATACATAGGCTAGTATAGACAAGGGATGTCTCAATTATCGATTGGAGCATCTTCTTTGTTCAAGTTTTTTTGTCTCAGCTTTTTCCACAACCTTTTAATGTTCTTTACCATATACCTGAAAGGAATTTTAGTATTATATAATAGACATCATTAAGAAATTAAACATATAATCTTTATGTGGCTTGTTTTTTTTAGTATTAAAGGGCGTTGCGAGCTCTTTCGCACAAGGTCATCCAAATATCAGAGACGCCCCTGCACTAAACCACCTGATGCTAGTGAATATCATAGAGTTCTAAGTCCTGGTATTCTTGAGGAGGAAAACAACTTCTTGATTTGTATTCCTAGTGATGAGGAGATTAAAAACATTGTGTGGCAGATGCAACCTTGGACCTTCCCAGGTCCAAATGGTTATCCACCTGGTTTCTATAAGAAAATGTGGGATGTAGTTGGACCTGATACTATTAAAATGGTTAAAGATTTTTTAGTTCTGGTCATCTGTTGAAACAAATGAGCCACAATTTTATTTTTTTAATTCCAAAGACTAATGCTCCTAAGTCAGCTGTTGATTTTATGCCAATTAGTCTGAGCATTGTAAGTTATAAGATTATCTCTAAGTTGTTGACCAGTAGGCTTAAAAATGTGATAGACAAATTCATTAGTCCCTACCAAGCTTCTTTTTTATCCTCAAGGAAAATAACTGATAATATAGTTATAGCTCATGAAGTTATGGATACCGTCAGGAAGAATAGATAAAAATCTGGACTTATGGCCCTTAAATATAGTTATAGCTCATGAAGTTGTCAAAGGCATTTGATAGAATTGAGTGGCTTTTTTGATTGCAATTCTCAAGAAGTTAGGTTTTCATGATCATTGGTGCTCGATGATAGAATAATGTGTCACTACTGTTGCTGCATCTATCCTTCTAAATGGCTCACCAGGTGAGCAGTTTTTTTTTCCCAACAAGGGGTCTTAGACAGGGAGACCCTTTGTCACCTTATCTCTTTATAATATGTATGGGTGTTTTGTCTAAAATGATGATTGATTCTGAGACTAATACGCAATTCAGGGTATTAAAGTAACTAATGATGCTCCTTCAGTTAGTAATCTTTTCTTTGCAGATGACTGCTTGGTTTTTACTAAAGCCAATGTGAACTGTGCTACGAACTTGGATAACATTCTTCAACAATTTAGTAAGTACTCAGGTCATTCTATTAACTATGATAAAATCAGGGGTAGCTTTCAGTCTTAAAACTAATAGTGGTGTCAAGAATATGATTGTCATCATTTTGAAAATTAGAAGGCTAGGTCTCCAAGAAAAGTATTTAGGTGTTCCAGAGTTAATTCAAAGAAATAAAATGGAGACCTTTGGGCATTTAGAATCCACTTTTGAGAATAGACTTGGAACTTGGAAAAGTACGCATGTGAACCAACTTGGAAGAAATGTACTCATTCAATCTGTCTTAGGAACATTGGCTAGTCATCATCTTGCTGTCTTCCCAATGCCTAAAAGGCTAACTTATAGGTTATATTCCATTTAGAGGAAATGTTTCTCGAATAAGAAAGGAAACAATAGGGGTTTGTACTTTAGGGTTTGGGACAAAGTTACTAAACCAATGGTTCATGGTGGTCTCAATATTAAGAAAACCGAACATCTTAATACCGCCCTTCTTGCCAAGCTTGCTTGGAGAATGATAAAGGAGAATAACAATCCTCTTCATTATGTTAATGATAAAACTGGATCATGGGTTTGGAAAGGAATTTGTAGAGGACTAGATGTTATTAGAGATAATTACTGTTGGGAGGTTGGGGATGGAAAAGGAATTTCCATATAGAAAGATAGATGGGTCACTGGAAAAAATGGACCTGCTAATATTAGAATTGTTGACTAGCTTATTAATCAGAATAAAAATGATTGGAATGTTAATATGTTGAATGCTATTTTTGATGATGAAACCATTAAAGACGTATGTAGAATCAGAATTCTAATGAGTGGTACTGATGAAATTAGATGGACTCCATCCCATAATGGTGAGTTCTCGGTCAAAACTTCCTATAGAGTCGTTACTGATAGGATTTATGGTCCTAACCATGGAAACTTTAATTGGAAAGCCTTCTGGAAGCTAAATTTCCCACCTAAGATTAAAAAAAATCTGTGGAAGTGTGCTAATGATTGTTTCCCACTAAAAGGTAAGATAGGTAGGTATGTCCATAATGTTGGAAAAAATTATCCTCTCTGTAATAACCATATTAAATCAGTTGATCATCTGCTGTTAGAATTCCATATAACTAAGAATCTTTATTCTGCCATGAATAGTGTCTTTACAGGGATTATAATGGTAGAAACCTAAGGTAGTGGATTGCAAGTTGGTGTGATAATGGTGCTAATAACAGAACTTTGAATGCTAATTTTTTCACTTGTGTTGGTTTTATGTTATGGCATCTCTGGAAATCGAGGTGTGCAAAAGTTTTTGATAATGTGAAAATACAAGTGAATGTATTTCAAAGGAATGTGCAACAATCTATTACAGATTGGACTAATGTCTCGAGGCAGAATATCCCTAATATGGCTGCTAATGGTTTTAGAAATAGAGCTACACAATGGAGATTACCAGAACAGAGTTTTACAAAGATTAACTTTGATGGAGCATTCCATAAAGAAACAAATGTTATGTTATTGGACTAATAGATTTTTTTAATGCAGGGACATGTATAATATGATCAGTTGTTGAGCGAGTCTTTCTCTCCCGATGATCTGTCTCGCTGTTTAGCAGACATCTTATCTCTACCATTGTTTAGTGGATCCGTCTCGCTATTTAGCAGATATTTTTCTACCACTGTTTGGTGGATCTGTCTCGCTGTTTAGCAGACATGTCTCCATATCCAGCTGTTGAGTGGAAATTTATCCAGTTGTTGAGCGAATATATCTTCTGTTTTTCTCGAGGACAAGCAAAATATAAGTGTGGGGGAATTTGATAAGCACGTAGGTGTGACACAATTATACCCATATTTATACTACCTAGGCCTCGTAATTGGGTTAGTAATATTATTTTAGATCTTTTGTAAAAAATACAAGCGGTTCCGATCATTGGGAGATAATGGCTAAATGAACAACTACATGTCGTTTGCGGAAAAAATCACCAATGTCACTCATAGTACAAAATGAGATAAAGATTGATGAATGAGACAGTTGGATGTCAAGCCAACAGTTTATGTTGTTGCGCCACTTAAGTTACCACACAACAAGAGATAGTGTGCGAGATTGAATCCTACAAAAAACAAGATATGGAAACTCATGGAAAGATTTAAAGAGGGAAGTAATAAAGACATTTGTATCTCCATCCAGCAAGCAGACCATGAGAGATTCCCGCTATGGTTTCGATTCTTGTTACTAAATAAGAATTAAATGGATGAGACAACTTATGGCAGTAGGGGTTCTGTATTCAAAAGTTGGTATTCGATAATAAAGATGGGTTTGAGATGGACTGCATGTGGCTGATTTAAATCAGTGATGGGGGTTTAATTGATATTCGCTTCTTGAGATTTACAAACTCACTGAACAAGGAAGTGATGTTGCCTGTATTTGAGGTATAAATGAGAATGAAGATGGATCAGTTCACTTGATTAGGCTTTGAATATGGCAGTTGTTGTTGATCGCTGTCGTATGCGTCAAAAATAAATTACTTTCTCACTACTCAAAATATATAATATAGCAATGGAAAGAAAGGATCGTTCCCACAGAGAGGACTTGGATTGTCAGTTTGTTTCGATTTCTTATATAGAATAATGGGGGAATTTTCTGTTTTTATGTAAACTAAAAGTAAAACAAGGAAAATAAACAAGCAAATCAGAAATATGTGAAAGTATTGGTCAAGGATTTCGCTTTCATTCACTAACATGTTCTTGTCTTAATAACTAGAATTGATTTAATTTCTCATTATCAAAAGCCCTAGGATACCTTGATCGCAAGAATATCCCGCTAATTTCCTCGTGTCATCAACAAACACATTAAAAAATGCGAGTATGAATTCTATCTAAGAGAACAACCTAACGTGTAAAAGCACTAATCAAGTTTAATTCCCTAGATGCATTAAGTTCTATGAAATCAGGCCAATCAATGCAATTGAAATACATTGCGCAAACAATTTAACAAAGGTCACGATTCACTTGTGATTACTAGGATGTATCACTACAAGCAATATTCACAATTATGCTACTTGTATTCAAGGATTATCACTTTTACGTATAATAAACCCTAAACTAGCAATAGATGTGATTACAAGTTCTACCAATTTGCAACTTGACAAAACAAACAATAAATCATGTTGTAATACGTCAATCATACAACTATATTTTCAGAGAATCGTGAACGATAAATATGAGAAAAAACTAATTCATCAAACCAAAAAACATATTATGTGAAATCCAACTAATCCATAACCAATAATAAGATTAAATATTCATGTTAAAGGAGTTCATCACAAGAATAAAAAGAATTTCTATCATGTTGTAAACCCTATAACAAACGTAGAGATGAAGATATTAGACTTGAGTAGAGTTTTACTTTTTATAGCTTTTCTCCCAAAATGATACTCTTTCCGATTTAGGTTAGGTCTTCTCAAAGTCCACCAAGCCCATGAGTTAAAACATCTTTTCTGGAAATTCAGGGTCCAAAACCGGGTCGTCGGATTACTGACGTCATCACCGGATTCCGGTCACCATTGACGAAATTTGCTACCGGAAAACTGACTCTGGCAAGCTGAGATATCTGAAACGCTCACCGGGCAAATATATACTTCCAGCACCTCATCTCTCCTTCTCTATAGTTCATACATTCACAAAAACCATCTAACCCAACTTCTTATTTGTTGCGAAAACGTACCCAAAAGTGTAACTCCAAACTCATACATGCCGCGGCTGACTCTTGCATCCAACACGCTCTCCCTTTATGATTCATTGAAACTTTACGATCCCACTTTCGGTTCAGAAATCCGGCAGCCGAAACTACTACAACCGGCTCACCATTCTCGCTCACTTTTCGCACTGTTTCTGCAATTTAATCAAACCAACTGCAACAACCCATTTTAGTCCCATAGCCATCCTAGCTGAAATCAAATACCATCATCACTTCTAACTGCAATCTCAAACTCCTTCAACTGCAGCAGGCTATGCAACTCAAACTCAATACTGCACCTGCAACTCAACTGCAACAGATTCAAAACCCACATAACCATTGACACTGCATTACACCACTATCAGATTCAGCTCCCTGCCTCACAACACAGCACCACTAGCCTTTATCTTCCCATTCAAGTACAAAAACAGTAACAAGCTTCATCTCTGCTTAACCATCTCAACTCCATTGCAGCTTATCTTCTATTCACTGTAACCCCACAGCAACACCATCTCCAATTTCTTCCTCATCTTTGCAATCTCTCATCTATGTAACTGTGGCTGCACTCACCAGATCTGTATCAACATTAACATCAATGACCCATACTCTCCTCAGCCAAGACCACTGCATCCATACCCTGTACAAATCAAGCACATTCATCTCCTAAAACATTCATCTAACTTCTGCAAACTTCTCAACCCATTCCATTTCTACCACTGCTCCATAATCACTCATAACTAGCCACCACTAGACCACTGCTATATCAAATCCACCAGTAAGATCACCATCTTCTCCACCATGCCAGCACCAGCTACCACCATTTTTATTGTTGCAGCACAACATCCACCACCTATAGCTGTAACCAAAACAGTGAATTCAAACTCAAACTTCAATCCCTTCAAACCTGCAGCACAACCCATGGCAGCAATTTCAGTGAAAACCCATCTCAATTCTCTTTCAAAACCCTTCTGTAATCTCCTCCATCCATCTCACAGTATCCACCAGAAACTGATACAAATTCAGTTCAAACTAAACCCATTCCCAGTCTTCAATCTGTAGCTCAAACACATCTCAACTTCAACTGGTAGCAGCAGCTCCAACTTCTCACTATGTTCAAACTCAAACCCATGAAAAAAAACATCAGTAAGCCACCGAAAACATCATTAACTTCAGCTTCAGTAGCAGCTGCACCACCCTTTAACTTCTGTCTCAGAACCCATTTGTTCAACTGCACTACCAACTGCTCATGACTTGCAACAATGGCAACAACCACCAGATTTAATCCCTGACAGTACTCCATCACTTCCTCATCATCAAAGCATCATTGCTTCTCTTCAATTTCAGATTCTGAAGCAAACCCCATCTCATTTCCTTTGTCTTCTTATCACTGCCAACATCAAAACCCTAACTGCCAATTCTTCTCAACAAGATCCTGACCAAAACCCAATTCTTTCTCAGTCTCAATTCCAGTCATACTACTGCCATCAGCATCACTTGCACACTGCCTAAATCCACCGGAGACTTCTATCAGCTTCAACAATTCCACCAACACAAACCCGAACTTCAATATACAAACCAAAACCTCCATCATTCGCCAGGACTCTTCCACTCTGCCACTTAAATCAACCACCATCTAACAATCTCAGTTCCACCATCTCTTGTGCTCCTTTCTCAGCTCAATCACCAGCTTCACTGCCAGCCCATAACACCAGCTGCAATTCCTTGTTTTTGTAATTATACCATCTCCTGCTCTCACACAGAACCCATAGCAACAGCTCAATCCATTCCAGTACCACTAGTGCTTTCAGTTGCACCTCTAGCTATGCTTCTCCCTGCTACACTCATACTCTAGCTCAATTTCTCCTCAAGACAGCATCAGAACTACCGACCTTTATCAATGAGTTTGTTGGGAATATTATGTGATTGTCAAAGTCAAGTCAATTGACTTTGACTATAGAAGTCAATGGTCTTTAAGTCTGCTGTCTCAGACACATTAAATATGGCCAAATATTCTTGTATTTTCTTTATCTATTTTTCAACACATTCAAGTCTGTAATAACAAATTCTTTCTTCATCTCTTTTCTATCTGCAAATCTTGTCTTCTTCAATACTATGAGAACACATCAATTCTCATGGTATCAGACTAAGTAACGATCCTATTTATATTCATCGTTGAAGCTTAACAATTTCTCTCAACAAATTTTAGCTTCTGGGTAATAAAGATTCAATAATTTTTCCCAATTTCAATTTTAGGGTTCTTCTTGAAATTTTATGGTCACCACCAGAACAACTACTACAGAAGAAATCGTAATACCAAAGGCAAACGGAACAACAACATTAACAACATCAATACTTCTTCAAACACAGGAAACAACATCAACACTACTACTTCTTCATACACAGGAAACAACATCAACACTAATACTTCTTCAGACACAACAATGTCGACTTCCGCTGGATCTGGTACTTCTTGTTCTCTTCCCTTTACCAATATCATGAATTTTGTTTCTATGAAATTAGATGAGTCGAATTACTTGTTATGACGTGATCACTTCGAGGGTATCTTGATCTCTACTGATCTATTTGGTTATGTTAATGGTGAGTTGGTAGAACCACCACAGAAAATAATTGTTGATGGAGTTGAGATTGTAAATCCAGAATGGGTTTCTTGGAGGAAATTAGATCGATTTGTTTCAACTTGTGTGAAAGCTACCTTTAAAACAACCATTAGTGGTGATGTTCTTGGTCTATCTACATCAAGAGAAATTTGGGAGTTTCTTGGAACTAGTTTTAGAACACAATTTCTAGCTAGGAAAAATATGCTAAGAACTCAGTTACATGGAATTAGGAAAGGTAATCAATCTATTGTGGTATATCTTCAAAAGATAAAGATTATAACTGATTCTTTAGCATCCATTGGAGAAAAAGTGAGTGATGCAGACTTACTGATGTTTGCCATGAATGGGCTGAGTAGTGATTATGATATTTTTAACATTTCTTCTCAAAATATGGAAACACCATATACTTTTGGTGAGCTAAAAGCAAAATTACTATCTCATGAACAATTTTTGGCTGAAAGACAACATCAACATTCTAATGTCTGTGATGAACAGAACACCACTGCTTTAAATGCAAGAGGTAATACAAATGGTTATAATAATAACAGAAGGAATGGTGTGGAAATTTTCGAAATAGTTAATATTAGTCTGGGTCTAGTTCAAATAGTTCTACTGGTTCTCATTCAAATTCTACTAGAAGACCTTATATAAAGTATTCAAAGATGTTCTGTCAGATACGCAAGAAAAAGGGACATTTGGCTACAAGATGTTTCTTCAGATATCATCCACCATCCACTGGAGCTTCAAATAATACTTCTCTGGAAAATTATGCTCATACTGATAATGGTGCAGGTTTTTCAAATGGAGCAAACAGTAATTCAGGTTCCACTCAGAAAGCTTTTACAAGAATGAATGTTACAAATGCTGGCCTTAATGATGAACCATCTTCTTCAAATACTGTTTGGATTACTGATAGTGGTGCTTCAACACATATTACTAGAGACAATGCATTACTTCAGAATACTTCTACCTACAAAGGAAAGGACAGTGTTATGATTGGCAATGGTAAGCAACTCTCTATTTCTCTTACTGGTAGTACTATTCTTAATACTTCAAGAACCAGTTTTAGATTAGATGATGTTTTACATGTGCCAGATATGAGACATAATCTATTATCAGTAGCTAAGTTTACAAGAGATAATGCTTGTTATATTACATTTGATCCTTTTGGGTATGAGATAAGAAGCTTGAAAGATCATGTTTTGTTAGCTAAAGGAAAAATGGTCAACAATTTATATCCCATTACCTCTACTATGATGCAATTTGCTTTCTCATCTCTTGTGGATTCTCCTGATATTTGGCATTGTAGATTAGGTCATCCTTCTTTAAAAATTGTTCAACATCTTCATAATCATTCTTAAATCATCAAATTCTTCTTCCTTATGTCATCCTTGTCAACTTGCAAAAAGTAAGAGGTTGCCTTTTCAATTATCTACTTCTCATGTTTCTTCTCCACTTGCATTAGTTCACTGTGATGAGTGGGATCCTGCTCCTGTGACTTCATTGGCAGGACATAGATATTATATACTCTTTATTGATGACTTTAGTAGGTTTCATTGGATTTATCCAATGAAGCTTAAGACTGATGCTTTACAATGTTTTCAGCATTTTAAAAATTTAACTGAGAATCTTTTTAACACAAGAATTGTAGCATTTCAAATTGATGGTGCTAGTGAACTTGATAAAGGTCTTTTTAAAGGTTTCTTGGAGTCTTCTGGGATTCAAATCATAATTTCTTGTCCTAAAACCCCAGAACAAAATGGTCTTGCTGAAAGAAAGCATAGACATTTCACTGAGATGGGGAATACTTTTCTTTTTAATGCTTTTTATCCAAAAGAATTTTGGTATGATGCCTTTTTAGCTGCTACTTATCTTATAAATAGAACTCCTACACTTATTCTTAACAATAAATCTCCTTATCAGGTTTTGTACAATTATTTTCCAGATTATTCTTCTTTGAGAGTCTTTAGTTGTATTTGTTATCCTTTTTTGGGTCATTCTAAAGTTGATAAACTGTCTCCCAAGTCTGTTAAATGTGTTTTCATTGGATATAGCACTTTACATAAAGGTTATAAGTGCTATGATCTTATTTCTAAAAGAACATTTATTTCTAGACATGTTATTTTCTCTGAAAATGAGTTTTATTTTAACACTTCTTCTTCCACAAATTCTCCTATTATAAGTGCACTTCCTGATACTTCTTCTATATATGTTCCTTCCTCTACTATTGTTACAAGGTCTTAAAGTAGTATTTCCAAAACTAAATCTTTTCCTGATCATGTTTTACATTATTCTGTTAAGCATCCTCTCTCTACTGCTTTTACTTCTTTACTAAATACTCCTTCTGTGCCAAAAAGTTTTAAGTTTTCTCTGCAAGATCCAAAATGGAAAGCTTCTATGAAAGATGAGTATGATGTATTAAAAAGAAATGGTACATGGGATTTAGTGGATCCAGAACCTCATATGAACATATTAGGATGTAAATGGGTGTACAGAGTTAAATTGAATTCAGATGGTACAGTTGATAAATTGAAGTCAAGGCTAGTAGCTCAGGGTTATAACTAACAAGATGGAATAGACTATGGTGAGAATTTTATTCCTGTAGTTAAGTCAACAACAGTTAGAGTTGTGTTATGCATTGTTGTTACCATAGATTGGCTAATAAGACAATTAGATGTATCAAATGCTTTTTTGCATGGTGACTTAACTGAAAATGTTTACATGAAGCAGCCACCAGGGTTTGTCAATGTAGAATTTCCTAACAGAGTTTGTCATTTAAAGAAGAGCTTGTATGGTTTAAAAGAAGCACCAAGGGCTTGGTTTCAGAAGTTTAGTTCTGCTTTAATCTCTTATGGTGTTCTCAGAACAGTCTCAGATTTTTCAATGTTTGTCTATCATGTTGGCTCAGATATGATGATACTGTTGTTATATGTTGATGATATTATCTTGACTGGTACTTCCAATGTCTTGCTTGATCATTTGGTTAAGTTTTTGAGTTATGTCTTTGCAATGAAACAATTAGGTGATTTACACTACTTCTTAGGTATAGAAGCAGTGAGGATATCAAGTGAAATTATGTTAACTCAGAAGAAATATACTGTTGAATTGCTTGAAAAGGCTAAAATGTTAGAATGTAATCCTTGTAGTACTCCAGTATCTAAAAGGTCAAGAGTTTCCATCAGTGATGGAATTTTATTAGCAGATGTTTCTGAGTACAGAATTATTATTGGTATGCTTCAATATTTATGCCTTACTAGACCAGATATTTGCTTTGGGGTTAATTATGTAAGTCAGTTCATGCATGCTCCTATTGATGTTCACATGTTGCTAGTTAAAAGAATCTTGAGATATTTGAAAGGAACTATTGGATATGGTGTTGCTCTAAGAAAAGGTGATATTGCTCAGTTATATGCTTACACTGATTCTGATTGGGGCAATTGTCCAGAAACTGCAAGGTCAACAGGAGGTTATGTTATTTTTTTGGGTAATTCTTTAGTATATTGGTCTAGTAAAAAGCATCCAACTGTTTCAAGATCAACAGCTGAAGAAGAATATAAGTGTCTGTTTGTTGCTACTGCAGAGTTAGAGTGGTTATCCTCTTTGTTCAGTGAATTGCACATTACTTTGAAGTTGCCTATTCCATTGTATTGTGATAATACAAGTGCTATTTATCTGTAAGCTAATCCTTGAAAATACGAGGGTACCCAAATACACCACCATCTTTAATTTATCCACCTATAAGTCCTCTTACCGAAAATGATTGTCTATGGAAAAAGTCGAGACAATACTATAAATCGGTATTCACACTTTATGTGATTGTCTATGGATACAAGATCGAGACAATACGACTACCAAAGTGTGGTTACTTGATAATAGGTTTGGACTTAACCAAACACTATATGATCACTATCAAGTAAAACGGAGTTAACGTTTGTGTAATTTACTTCAAATTATATAAACCAATATAATTGCGGAAATAGAAAAGTAAATCACACAGCAAGATTTTGTTTACGAGGAAAACTGCAAATGAAAAAAAAAACGGGACCAAGTCCAGAATTGAATACTCTCAGAATTAAGCCGCTATACAAAATCTAAACCAACTTCGTATAGTTGAGACCATTTATTTGGGTAAGAAAAAGCTTACTAGGATAGCTTGACATTGTCAAGGTGAATGTATAAAACTAGACATTCACCTTCACAATGTCTAAAAAAAATTAAGCCATGTCATCTTCACATTGATTTAAGAAGTTGGGGTTGGAGAAGAATTTTAGGAAAAATGAATGTCTGTCCTATGTGGACTTAGACATTTATCTTCACATACAATCCATTGGAGAAGCTCAAACAAGTGGTGACGAGAATTAGAAGATGGAAAATGATCCTGGTGTTGACTGTTGACTCGGTTAAGGAAGAGCCAGGTGTTGTAGAGTGGTGTCGTGATTACTGGGCTTTGGGAAAATACCTGCTCGGTCCCATTTGAAGCCTTGGCAACACATATATATTTGAATAGAAAAGAACAGAAGAAGGGAGGCCGACGAGAGTGGACGGATACAGAGACGAAAACGAAAACAAGGGTTCGTTGTTTTGATTATTTCAATTCGATTGGTTTATTGTTCTTATTAGAATTTGTTTATGGCTTTTGAGAAAGCCATGTCTTGCTAGATTCTTGTAATTAGGGTTTTATGTTGAAACCACTTCGAGTATTAGGTCAATTGGATTGAATTATTTGACAAAGACTATTATGAATTGAGTATGATTAATTCTTGATTTTGTTTATTGATTTAATTGAAAAATTGGTTGTCGATTCACTGGTTCTGTACTATACAATAAATTTTGAACTTAATCCATAGGATAAAAAATATATTTTTCTACTTGTTTGATATTTCATGCTCGAGCTAAATGCTTTGATGGGGTATGCTTAGAATAGCTAGGTATTATTTGTGAACCTTAATTTAGTTTCGTATAATTTTCTCGCTAACACAATTTGATGGTGCATGCTTTGGTATAGTCTTTTGATGTGCCTTGCTTAGGGTGTCCTAGTGATATTTGCGACTCTAATGCTTATAATAGGTGATGTCGATAGAACGAACAATAGACAAATATTTAGGAGTTATGTTTCTTTTCAGTAATTAAATATAAATAGTGGTGGATACTAAAAACCCTGGTTGCCGACACTCTCTCTGCGAGTTTACTTTATTAGTATAGTTTAATTTATTATCTCATTTTCAATTCTAAAAATCCAAAAATATTGTTTCTAGTTAGTTTATTAGAGATGTTGATTACAATATTTCCACCGCTCCCTATGGGTTCGACCCGTACTTTCCTTTGTCTACTAGTTAGACACCGTGCGATTACGGTTATTATAGATATAGGTTTCAAATCCTATCACACGCTTGGTGGTCATAAAGTACATTGCATGAAATAAAGGGGTAAATACTAAGTTTTTTCGAATTTTTATGATTGCGGTCATGTCGATGTTGGTTTACACTCGGGTGACATTCATGAAGGAGAAGGTGAATTAGCCTGCAATCAATCTTAAAAAGTTAATCATAATGGTTCCGAGAAGTACTTATATGCCATCAATCTCAAACAACATGGGTTCCAAAAACAGAGAGGCTAGCTAGATAATTTTTCGTAAACATTTTCAAGCTTCGCCTCCAAGTCCTCAAAGTCAGTGAAAGAGAATTTGTATGGAGAAATTTACATGGATTAAGTATCCAATTCGGTAACAGTCGTGTTCCACCTGAAGAACCCCATTCGGTTAGTGTTTCATGGTATGGAATTGGTTTTCGTGGTAGTCAAATGCAATTTATTAATATTGTAAAAACTTCCTTATCAAATTAGTTTGTCAAATTTTCATATGAGATTTTGGGAATAACAACGTTCTATTTTTCGCCAATTAAAAGAGAGAAATAGGGCATTATTTGTACAATCAGAGTATGTATATAATGTTCAATCATTAAAAGATCCATGGGTGGAATGAATCCAATAATACCTTTTTGTCCATGATAACTTTATCGACGCTAGTGGCATCGTTGGTGGACATAAATTCCAGCTCTTCCCATTTCTCAGTGCCTCAAACTGTGAGGCGGCATTCTTTTCCTTCGTCAGGGGACTGAAAACTCTTGAGCTGTCCTTTGAGGGATGCCCGTCAGTTGAGATAAAATATTGAGTTGAGCTACAATCATAAAACAAAAGATACTCAATTAAAAACTCATATAACTTAACTTCGGTAATTACTATATAAACACTGTCAAACCCCGTCCATCAGCTGCAAAAGAAATGATGAAACCTAAGTTGGCCAAAATTAAATAATTTAATATGGTAATAAAAAAAACGAAAACAAAATAGCAAAACTTAGACAGTTTTCTAACAAACATGATCAGAACATGATCGAGGGTTAATATCAACTGAAATTATAAAAAAAAGAACAACAATGTGTTCCTTGGACTTTTGTGAAAAACAGAACAACAGATTACTGAATGTCAAAATGTATTTAAAGTAATTCAATGGGTTCCAAATTTTTCAGGGTTTTAACAAAAATAAAAAGAAGGTAAAACAAGGTAGATAAAATGAAAAAATACCTTTTCGGGGAAATGAGATTGATGGTACCAACATAAGTGAATTGAGAAAAAACCTATCACCCCCCAAATGTGTCTGTCGAAAACCCAGTAGCAAACATATCATCCCCCAAATAAAATCTGAAAAGATGAGGGTACCCAAATATACCTCAATCTAAAACTTTTCCACCTATAAGTCCTTTCTCCGAAAGTGATTGTCTATGGACTGAGTCGAGGAAATACAACTACTCGGTTCACACTTCGTGTGATCGTCTATGGATACGAGATCGAGACAATACGATAACAAGATAACTTGCGTGATTGACTATGGATATAAGATCGAGACAATACAACAAAGAAATATGTGTAATTGATAATAGGATTGCTATCAAGTAAATAGGAATTAACGTTTGTGTATTTTACTTCTAATTATAATAAAACAATTATAATTGCGGAAATAGAAAAGTAAAAGACACAGCAAGATTTTGTTAACGAGGAACCGCAAATACTGGAAAAACCCTAGAACCTTGTCAAGAATTGAATACTCTCAGAATTAAGCCGATATACAAAATCTAAACCAACTTCGTATAGTTGAGACCAAGAAACTAAACCTATAATTAACCTAGTTCCCTTAGTATCCCTGCGCCTCCAACTTGTAATAATTCACGCACTTGGAACAATTCCTTTGGTTCGTATTCAAAACAGTAAAGGAACAACAAATCTATTCGGTAACAACTCTTTTCAAACAAAGTGATATGAGTTTGACAAAAGGCTCTTCCGTTTATCCCAATAAACTCCTTTGTCGGGTTATTAAATCAATCTATTCAACAACTACCAAAGTAATTGTTTAGACTATGAAATCAATACTCTTAATCACAAAGAAATGTATTGATGCCGATATACTCAACTAATCAATCAAGGTTATCATAAAGATAAACCGATTATAGTTGGATCCCTCCAACCGATCAAGTTTTGTGCACACCAAAGATTATGAACTCAAATAAGAAATCTTCTTTGTCTTCAAATCTTCTTATATCTTCAATAAACACCTGCACACAAATAACTTGAATCTCTTGTGATCAATCACACATAGAATGGAGTCTGTTAACGATGGATTATCACAAGACGTCTTTAGATCTACAAACAGTCTAAAGATCCCCGTCGACACTTCGATCTAGTTTGAGTGAATCTTATATCAGAAGAGAAGATTCTCAAGCATAAACAAACTAGGTGCAATCAAAGTTCAATAACCGTTAGTCAATCAAATCAATCGAAAACTAATAATAAACTGCAATTATCTAGTTTCCCACCAACGGTACTAATAGAGCTTCCCAATCCCAAAGAAGTCTTTAAAACGAGCGGTCGTAAGAGATTTCGCCTAATTAGGGTACTTTCCTCTCCGAATAGACGGCTCCACCAGTAACAACACAACTAGGTAGTTTTGCTGGCTCTGTGGATTAGTTTGCTTGAAATGCAAACTTCAATATTTATAGACCAAGGAAGTTTGGACACCAAGGAATTTCCAAAACCGAAAATATTCTCAAGATGTGCAAGATATTTCAAAATTCGGTTTCCATAATTCCTGGAAATGCTCTGTCCAAATATTGACCGAAATCTCTTAGAAAATCTCCAACTAGTAAATGCACATTACTAATTTTTTATTTTCTAAAGATATGCATTTTAATTGCTGGAAATTAAAAGCATATAAAACTAAAAACCTTAATTAAAAGATTCTCAATTTATTTCGATCTGGGATTCTCCTTTAGCTATTAAGGAATATCTTTGAACAATAAAAGATAAGAGTTACTGCATATGTTCAAAGTATGTCGACATCTTTACTTTGTAAATCCTTTTTCATATTTACAATCTTGGAACCGATTTGCCACACTTCCAAACAAGTTTAGAATTGGTTCATCTGACTTCCAAGAACTATGTGATTGATTATCCTATCAAATCACCAATCATGGGTTCTACCTCCATGTGGGTACTAAGATTAGTCACGCTAGTTACCAAAAGTTGGTTGACTAGGTACTAGGATCGGTTACCACATATATATGGTATCTAACTTATATTTGTTGCACATGTTCATAGGATCGGTTCCCCAATAACTAAAAACTTGTTGCACCTCTTACAAGGATCGTTTCCACTTTTGTGATCGATTGCACCTCTTACTAGGATCTGTTCCCCAATGTCTAGAGTTGGTCATACCAATTACAACAAATCGATTATACCATCTCAGATGATTACTTAAGATCGGTTTCACTAATAAAAGGCATACCAATACAAAAGTCAGGCCTTGTGAATAGTTTTACCAAGATACATAAACAAGTTATGAGCGGTTATACTAAACACACATATTGGTAATCCAAAGATTTGCAATGAATAACAAATACCAATAAACCTAGCGATTTCCCTTTCGATTCACAAAACAAGTTCATGAATTTACTTCCTTTAGACGAATGTAAAACATTGTTTCCTAGGACGAAACCTTCACCCATACCCATACATAATCAAAATAGCATTCATACGATTATGTCGATGTCTTATATACGAAGTTCAAAAGATAGACGTTATACTTCGTATTGTAATTCCTCAATACTATGTCTAACTAGAGTATAATCATTCACAGCTTCGCAGTTATGTTTTCAATATGCACGACTTGAAAGATACGTTAGGAATGAAATAGTTCAAGTCAAATATTACTAACCTCAAGTGGAAGGATGATGTCGTCGTTGTAGTTCTTTACTTCTTCACATTCTTCAAGTCTTCACGTAATACTTGTAAGTCTCATATCCTAGTAACTTTCTAGCTAACCTATACGAATTGACTCTAGTAAATAATCAAGCGACTCTTTAAATGAGTTTTGATTCCCTAAAATATGACAACCAAACTTGACATACCAACGCTTGGTGGGTTCAACCGAGCTATGCTCTAACAAAATCTTTTCTATCAAACCCTTTATTTTTGCTTTGCTTTGTTTGAATTTTGCGAAATCTTGCATCCAAGAGAAAATGATGATAATGCAAAAGAAATAACGATTATGAATGAATGAGAAAGGGGATACTATGAAAGCAAACAAACATATGAAATTTATGTTTTGGAATTAATAAGCGGAGAAGATTATGTAAATGTAATTGAGAAAAATAAAGATTTAAACAAGTATGTGACCACAACCGTAGATTTACCGTTCCAAGATTAAATCTGAACCACTCTTTAACTTTCCTAACTTGTCCAAACCTTGTTTTGTATTCTTGATTGAAATTTCTACAAATACACATTTGGGAGTAGACTTCCATAGACCAAGCCCACCTGTTTCCGCGACAAGTATTTAGATGCCTTAGCATCACGATGCTTCCTTGTGTAAACATCACAACATAATGGTGATGTGGCAGCATTTATACTTCCACTAGTAACATGGGTAATACTGAATCCTAGAGTAGAGTACAAGCATGCTGATATCCTAACATCACGATGCATCCTTAGTAAGCAACATTAGTTAATGTCAATTCTTTTGGTAAGGGACAAACATAATGATGTCGTGGTACCGAAATGCAAGGGTGATGCACCACTTTTTCGAAGTGTGTATCATAAGTTACAGTTGATGCATATCTCCCAGCAATGCATTACAGAGTATGTTTCTTTGCAAATGTCAAACTTTGAGACAAGTTGTATCACTTTACCGAATGTGCATCACGGGCCTAAGGAGATGCTCAAATGATATATCTAAGAGTACACAACACATGCCTGAAATGAAGCTTCATCTCACTTAATGACAAATCCTTGAGCATGCGTTATGAGAAAAATTGAGATATTACACTGGCGGCCATCCAATAATTATTTTGGGTGTTATACCACAGTGCGCGGATAATCCATCAAATCTCTTTATTTGGTTATACCCGCTGGGTTCACTTCTACGAGTTTTTTTCCTTCTTCTTTTTCTAACTCAACTTGTGACTTGTTACACAAGACTTAAGAATTAGTAGGACATAATTTTTTTTCTTAAATCTAGTCAAATATGTACCAACAGTTCAGATATACTTTTAAACTTGATTTAAACAACCTATGAATCAGATGTATGAGTCGATCTAGACATCGAGTTGGATATCAGAAAACATAAAATAAATTAACAACCTAATATCTGACTCAGACAAAATTAGACTTAGATCCCGAATAAAACCCTAACAAGAGAAAATGTTAATAACACCGTGAAAGAACAAGTCTAATGATTCAATGCTTAAATTCAAACCTTAAAAAAATGACATTTTTCCTTGGACCAAGATGTGGTCCATAACCAACTAAAAATGACATTTTTTAACATCTTTCCTTGGTAACCAAATTTATGGGTGTCATAATAACCAACGGAGATTATCCTTGAAACTTCCTCCTAATCGGTTTTACGAGCTCACTGCGACTAATATTTAACACTCTATCTCTCCCTATGAAATGGCTCTGATACCAGATTCTAACAAGTCTACTAAATTAACTCAAGTCTACTAAAATACCAGATTCTAACAAGTCTACTAAATTAACTCAATTATATTAATATATGAGATAATTAAGTAAGAAGAAATCATAATTATAACTTTAAATAAATGATATCAAAGATAGAGATTAGGGATACTCACAAAGTAGTTATTTATTTATTGATAGCACACCAAAGCAACCTTGAAATCACACACAAAGATAGGAAAATGCTCTCAGAAGGAAGACAATCACAAATTTTTACACTCACACTCAAACTAAAACTTGAAAACTCAAAGGAAACTTGCTTCTCCCCTACACTTCCATGAAGTATTTATAGGGGAAGAAATCCAAAGAGATAAGATTTCTTTAAGCAAAAATCTTATCATGAAAATACAACACCCAATAAGAGAAAGAAACGTGGTAGAAATAAACCAAGATGAGAGATAAGGATAACCCATTCCTTTTGCAAAGCAAAAATGTGTCCAAAGAGAGTGGCAGACAAAGACCAGGAAAAAAATGACCATAAGATTCTCTTCTAGAAAAGCATATACGTGTCCTTGATAAACAGTGGAGCTGACCTTGCTTTTTCTTCAAAGAAAAATCTTGAAAGATCCTAAACTTTAAGAAATTATTCCAAAACAATCATCTTCATTAGCATCTAAATCTTCAGTACTGTCTTCTGTCTTGACTTCATCTTCTTCCATAGATTTTGAAGAAGGTTGAGAGCTGATTTCTTCACTGTCTAGAATTTGTAAAATTTGTTTTCTGAAATCTTCTTTAGACAGATTTCCATGCTGCTGTTTTAATGCCAAAATATGTGTAGAAAATTCCATAGGGGAGACTGAGGATGAGACTGACACCAATAATTGAGGTGCCACAAATTGAATAACAAAATTAGACGGTTGAGAGTTAATCCTTGCATCAGATTGAACAAGTTTCTCTTCCAACAAATGTACATTTTAAAGAGCCGCATCACGATCTTTCTTAAATAATTATGTTTGAGAAAGACTAGCACATACTTTGTCTTTAAGACTCTGTATTTGTTATGAGAAATTTTTTTTCAGCAAGTTATGCTCTTCCTCGAGATTCTCAAACTTTAAAGTTAAATCTCGTTCTCTTTCAAGTGTTGAAAGAAGTTCATTAGAACAAATAAGAAATTGTTTGCTCAATTCCTTTAGTTCAGATGTTTTTACACTTGATCTTTCATCAGAAATCTCAAGCATATAACTCAAAAAATTCTTGTCATCAAAAAGAGATTTTTCAGAGTCTGAACCATTGATTGCGAGTACATGTCTTAACTTAATCTCGTCTGGAGAACCTTCAGACTTATTCTCAGAAGAGCAAGTAGAACTTGATGAAGAAGCCCCTTTTAAACATTTCTTAAAATCAAAACTTCCAATGTCTTGTGATACGTTAACTGAGTTTTTCTTTAGTTTTCGCTCTCGCTTAACTTTACTTTGACTCATGTCTTATAGGTTGGATCGCATCAAACACAGATTGTTAGATCTTTTCGTGTTTGCCTACTCTGATACCAATTGAAAAGACGAGGGTACCCAAATATACCTCAATCTAAAAAAAATCCACCTATAAGTCCTTTCTCCGAAAGTGATTGTCTATGGACTGAGTCGAGACAATACAACTAATCGGTTCACACTTCGTGTGATCGTCTATGGATACGAGATCGAGACAATAAGAAAACAAGATAACTTGTGTGATTGACTATGGATACAAGATCGACACAATACAACAACGAAGTATGATTACTTGATAATAGGTTCGGACTTAACCAAACACTATAGGATTGCTATCACGTAATAAGGAATTAACGTTTGTGTATTTTACTTCTAATTATAATTGCGGAAATAGAAAAGTAAAAGACACAGCAAGATTTTGTTAACGAGGAAACCGCAAATGCAGAAAACCCCCGGGACCTTGTCCAGAATTGAATACTCTCAGAATTAAGCCGCTATACAAAATCTAAACCAACTTCGTATAGTTGAGACCAAGCAACTAGACCTATAGTTTACCTAGTTCCCTCAGTATCCCTGCGCCTCCAACTTGTAATAAGTCACGCACTTGGAACAATTCCTTTGGTTCGTATTCCAAACAGTAAAGGAACAACAAATCTGTTCGGTAACAACTCTTTTCAAAAAACGTGATATGAGTTTGACAAAAGGCTCTTCCATTTATCCCAATAAACTCCTTTGTCGGGTTCTTAGATCAATCTCTTCAACAACTACCAAAGTAATTGTCTAGACTATGCAATCAATACTTTTAATCACAAAGAATTGTATTGATGCCGATCTACTCAATTAATCAATCCAATCTATCAAAAGATAAACCGATTATAGTTGGATCCCTCCAGCCGATCAAGTTTTGTGCACACCAAAGATTATGAACTCAAATAAGAAATCTTATTTGTCTTCAAATATTCTTTGATCTTCAATAAACACCTGCACACAAACAACTTGAATCTCTTATGATCAATCACACACAGAACGAAGCCTGTTAACAATGGATTATCACAAGACGTCTTTAGATCTACAAACAGTTCTAAAGATCCTCGTCGAAACTTTGATCTAGTTTGAGTGAATCTTATATCAGAAGAAAAGATTCTCAAGCATAAACAAACTAGGTGCAATAAAAGTTCAACAACTGTTAGTCAATCAAATCAATCGAAAGCTAATAATAAACTGCAATTATCTAGTTTCCCACCAACGGTACTCGTAGAGCTTCTCAATCCCAAAGAAGTCTTTAAAACGAGCGATCGTAAGAGATTTCGCCTAATTAGGGTACTTTCCTCTCCGAATAGACGGCTCCACCAGTAACAACACAACTAGGTAGTTTTGCTGGCTCTGAAGATTAGTTTGCTCGAAATGCAAACTTCAATATTTATAGACCAAGGAAGTTTGGGCACTAAGGAATTTCCAAAACCGAATATTCTCAAAGATATGCAATAAAGTCCAAATACGGTTTTCATAACTACTGGAAATGCTCTGTCCAAATATTGACCGAAATCTCAGTAGAAAATCTCCAGTTAGTAAATGCACATTACTAATTTTTATTTTCTAAAGATATGCATTTAATTGCTGGAAATTAAAAGCATCTAAAACTTAAAACCTTAATTAAAAGATTCTCAATTTATTTCGATCCGGGATTCTCCTTTAGTTATTAAGGAATATTTTTGAACAATAAAAGATAAGAATTACTACACATGTTCAAAGATATGCATTTTTTCTCAATATCATGCATTATGATTTCTTCTGAGTTCGGAGTTATTTTATTTTTTAAACTGTTTTTCTTGGAAAATGATCTGACATAACTAGCCATAATTAGGGATTCTAAAGTTTAAACGGTCAACAGGAATCAGTGCTCCACCTTCACACGGAAACTTCCTCCTAATCGGTTTTACGAGCTCACTGCGACTAATATTTAACACTCTATCTACTTTAATGAGCAATTCAAATTAATGGGAGCCATATATAGGAGTGTCTTCCTTCTGGGAACCAGATAGAAATGGTTATATATATATATATATAACCACCTCCTCCCATCACCACCACATATATATATATATATAACCACCTCCTCCCATCACCACCGACCACCTCAAACCACCACCGCCGCCACCTCTATATATAGCTTAATTTAAATCATTAACAAAACAAAATCAAAATCAAAATTATAACAAACCTATTACTTGTCATTCGTTTTTGGTTGAAAAAATGAGAAGTAATCATCAAAATGAGTTGAAAATGGAAGTTGCGGAGAGAAGTTCGGCTAGGAATTATGTGAAAAACTTTGTCGAATTAGCCGAACTCAACTTTAATGGATGTTTTTCTTTTTTTCAGAGAAAAGTTCGGTTACGTCGCAAAAAAAATGTCTCAACCGAACTTTTAGTTCGGTTTCGTCGCAAAAAGCTCGGTTACGTCGCAAAAAGTTCGGTTACGCCGCAATTTTTTCTCCTAACCGAACTTTACTCTGAAAAACCTATATATTGAGTTCGGTTATGTCGCAATTTTTTTCATAGCCGAACTCCTAGTTCGGTTACGTCGCAATTTTCTTCTCCTAACCGAACTTTTCTCTGAAAGAAAAAACTCCATTAAAGCTGAGTTCGGCTACCTGTGTTTTCAGAAACATTGGCCAAACTACACTTGCAGATGAGTTCGGCTACATGTTCTTCAGATGTCGTAGCCGAACTTTGTTAACCAAACCGAAATCAATTTATAAATTGTTCATTTTTAGGAATGTTTTGGCCAATTCAAGCACTATTAACTAAATTTGAAGTATCCGTGAGTACCCAAAACATCATACTCTTGTTGTGGCTCTTAAAGAAAAAGATCTAACTTTTTTTCTTCCAAAACCCTCATCTTCATTATCATCTTCATCTTCTTCTTCTCCCTCTCAATAATTGTTCTTTTGAAAAAAATCAATTTATTAATTTAATCTCACTAATCATTACACTAACTTATTTAATTACCAAGGGCAAGTTTGATAATAATAAAAAATAGATAAGGGGTGACTCAAAATTATTTCAAATATCCACCCAAAAAATAAAGATTAGTCCATCTTTAAATAGTGCCCAAAAAATCGTTCATTTGAAAAAGGCTAGCAACCACCACGAGACCGTCTTACACTAGCCTGATCAGTTACCAAACCAAAACTCGAGATTTGTGCTCCTCTTCTGGGTTACATTTGGTGGGGCCTAAATATCCTAGCTTCTCTTTTGTCGTGTCAGGTTCTTCATCGTTCTTCCCACAGTAAAAGCCAAATAGAAACAGAGTTCATGATCTTACTTGCCAACACTTGTGACTTGACTAATTCTTTCCTCCTTATCCTACGCGCACTCCCAGATCTCTCTTGACTAAACCCCTTTTCTCCATCTCCTCATACCAATCTCCTTTCTCTGTTTTTCTAGAGCTAGGGTTTTCTCTGAAAAACCAAAAAATGGGGAAAGGATCTTCATCCGAAATGAGTGAAGGTGTAGTGAAAAAGATCTTAATATCATACGCTTACGTTGGAATATGGATCTTTCTGAGTTTCACTGTAATTGTTTACAACAAATACATTCTAGACAAGAAAATGTTCAACTGGCCATTTCCAATATCTCTTACAATGATTCACATGGGTTTTTGTTCGTCTCTAGCTTTCATTCTTGTTCGTGTTTTGAAATTAGTTGAACCAGTTTCAATGTCAAGGGAACTTTACATTTCATCTGTGGTACCAATTGGTGCTCTTTATTCACTTTCATTATGGTTCTCAAATTCTGCTTATATCTATTTATCGGTTTCTTTTATACAAATGTTGAAAGCGTTAATGCCTGTTGCTGTTTACTCAATTGGTGTTCTTTTCAAGAAAGAAACTTTTAAAACTGAAACAATGGCTAATATGCTTTCAATTTCATTTGGTGTTGCAATTGCTGCATATGGGGAGGCGAAATTCGATACATGGGGTGTGATTTTGCAACTTGCTGCTGTTGCATTTGAAGCTACTAGATTGGTTTTGATTCAGATCTTGTTAACTTCGAAGGGTATAACTTTAAATCCAATTACATCTCTTTATTATGTTGCGCCTTGTTGTTTGGTATTCTTGTTTGTTCCTTGGGTAGTTGTTGAATTTCCTGTTTTGAGAGACACTTCTAGTTTTCATTTCGATTGGGCGATTTTCGGGACGAATTCTTTTTGTGCATTTGCTTTGAATCTCGCTGTGTTTTTGCTCGTGGGAAAAACTTCTGCACTTACTATGAATGTAGCTGGAGTTGTCAAGGATTGGTTGTTGATTGCATTTTCGTGGTCAGTGATTAGAGATACAGTGACACCTATAAATTTGGTTGGTTATGGAGTTGCATTTTTGGGTGTTTGTTATTATAATGCTGTGAAATTGAAAGCTTTGAAGGCGAAAGAAGGGCAGAAGAAGCCTCCACCTGAGGATGAGGAGGCTGGGAAGTTGTTAGATGAAAGAGATGGAGAGAGAGTTCCAGGGAAGACTGATTCTCAGGATTGATTGCAGAGTCATCTTTATATAGATAGAATCTCCATATGTCATTAAACAAAGAGAAAACAGCAGAGAAAATTAAGAGAAGAAGAATGCATCGATGGTTCCAAGAGGAGCGAGGAAAATGTGTCCGTCTTAGTGTTTCCAGCTCAAATGCATAGGCAGGTATCTGGTTTTGATATGTTTTATTAGGTAGTGGTAACTTTGTGTTCATTTTGGCTGTTGTTTCATCCACCAGAGATTGGATCCACATTGTATTACAGTTCTTGCTATGCTGACTGAGAATTCATCTGTAAGTGAGTGGAGAGAATCCGTGAAATCCGCTGGATGCTATCTCTGTTTCTCTAAAATGATGGATGTTTACTTGTTTAGGATTCTCTTGGACAATATTAAATGTTTTTTTATTGCAAGGATTCTCGGTTTGTAAGTTTGAACCCGATGGTCCTTTATCCAATTATGCAATTTTATTGCAAAATGTTGTTAGTGTCAATGGTATAGTTAGGAAAATAACGCAGTAGATAGCTTTCAAATTGCCGCATTTTGAACTGTGTCTCTTCTATATATCATTGTTTTATACGAGCTTCTACCGGACTTCTTTTTACCTGACACCGGAATTGAATTAACCTAATCTTGAGACATCCTCTGAAATTTAACGTATGCTGTCATCAGGAGTATCTATGTGTGCCTCAGGTTAGTAAACCAGTAGTCTTGCTTTTAGGTTTCAGATTGTTTTACCAGAAGTCAGGTTAACGTATGCTGTCATTTTTCGTAAACCAGTAGTCTTTTAGATTTTAGTAAACCAGTAGTCTTGCCTCAGGTTAGTAAACCAGTAGTCTTGCTTCTAGATTAATGTATGCTATCATTTTTCGAGCTGCTAACTATTTTGTGCACCAGAACTCTGAAGTCTGCACTTGTTTTACCCAGAAGATTTTGGCTGAATAACTGTAGTTCTGACCAGTTGAATGCATAATGAAGTTGAGACTATAAAAATCTTAAGTTTACGAGGTAAGCCGAAAAAGAAATGTCAATCATGTGATCTGTTCTAGTGCATCGGGATGAAGGTTCTTTGATTAATGTGTGACCTGTAAGTTGAACACCTTTCCATTCTGATTTAAAATCTTCATGCTAACGCAAAATCTTTGGTGCAATGCTTGTGGAATAGAATTTACTGAGATCGCCGACTCTTGAAGTATGTCCATCTGATAGATGCTACTAGAGTAGAGCAGGTTAAAGAAGATATATGGTAGTACTTGATATCTGAGTTCTTTGACATTCTAATTTACAAAAGAAATCTAACCAGATTAGGTGTATCTGAATTTATAATATACATGTATTTTATTTTATAGGAAGTGCCAAATTTCCATTAAGAACTGGCAAAAGTTACAGGCAATTGTACACTGGCCAACTTGATATTTTTGATAACCAAGTTATCCTGTATGCAATGTAGTTTGTCGTTTGCAGCGAAAATTTTCTTCAGGTTGGCGTTTCCATAAGAAATTGGCCGCCTCGATCCATCCAGGGTGAACCAAGAATATCTGATGTTTTTTTGCCCAGCGAGATTTCTTTGTCCCCACATCATTTGAAATAACATGTGTGACAGATGAATCGAGTTCTTCAAAACAGATGGCTCCCAATTCCTCTGCAACCCTCCATAGTTTCTGGTTCTCAGCCTTTTCTCCAATTCGCCAAACACCGCTGAAAACTAATTTGCATCCATTTAGAACTTCTCCGCGAACCGTTTCAGCACGTGTCTGCCATCTCCCCCCATGAGATCATCATGACACTCAGAGTCGAAGAAGAGCTGGTGTATACGTTTAAGAACTTGAAGAATTGTTGCGAGTGCACCATCAGACTCACTCTCATCCCTCTTTACTTCCGAAAGAGACTTGTTGTTCAAACCAAATGAGCGCAAGCTTGCAGAGAAGTAATGGTACCTGTCCATGAGAATGAGATTTTCCTTGTGTTGCTGCCAGACATGCTCGGTGTCGTCGAGGACAATTACAGCACTCTCTGCACCAAGCACCACATCAAGACCTTTCTGATGTTTCTTGGTGCAATCACCCTGCGAAATGACTCTCGAGTTGAAGTATGCATTATCTGGATCAAGTAACCGTACCATTTCCATTGCATAACGTTGTTCTCCCATGGTGTAAATATAGAGTTCAAACAAGCTGCTGGCCTGTTTTAGGAATCCCTGACAAATGGTCTCAGCTTTGTGAACATATGGATTTGATCCAATCGGAATAGGTTTATGTTCACTGAATCAATTTGGTTGTTAAGATACTCCTCATCAGGTGATATGTGTTGGAAGTGCGTTGAATTAAGCAATGTGTGATCCAAATCCAGGACCAAGATTAGCTTCTTTTTTTGGAATAAGGTGTTGAGATCTTTCTTACGTAGTCGTGCAAGTTCTTGAGTGCCAACCCTCAAGTCTCTGTGTATGTAACCTAGTGGTACAGCAGAAAGATCATCGTCCACAACCTGCGCGCATTTGACACACATTCCCTTTAGAAGTGTTGTATATGCACACTTGTCCTCTAACCTTGGCCTTTTAATCCTCTTCCCTGCTGCAAAATCAGTATCTTCTTCTTCTTCGGAGATCGATGCTAATTGTTCATCAAGCAAAGCAGCAAAATCATCTTCTGGATCACCAGCCCTATCAGTGAATTTAATGTGGTTTATTTACTTGAGAGAAACAATCAAAATGGGAGGCGTTTACTCCTATTATAAAGAGGGCTGAGAAGGGAAGTTTAAAGTTCGTTATCCATGTGGGACTAAATCGTTCACAAACTTTAAGCTTTCCCTTGTGTTATGCAGAGCGTACAACTGATATATATATATACCGGTCCATTAATTATATACCCCTAGTTTTCATGACCAACAAATATACCCATACCAAATAATAAATATACTCCTCACCTTATCTACTTAAAGATAGATTATATTAGTACCCTTTAGTATATAATTTTTTCCCTATATTATCACACAAACATATTTGTACATTTTTCTAAAAAAAATCTCTGATTCCACCACCACCACTCCACCACCAGTCTACCACCGCCACCAGTCCACCACCACCACCGCCACCAGTCCACAACCGCCACAACCCATCCACCACTACCATTTTACCACCACCACCACTAGAAACACCACCACTTCCGACGGCGCCACCGCTAGTCCGCCACCACCACCACCTACGGTGGTGTCAACAACCAAAATTGATCCAAAATAAAAAAATCAGAAAATTTGAAGAAGAAAAATAATATGGTGTCAACAAATCTGTTGTTGATCCCCATAAACAAAAATCAGAAAATAAGCAAAGAATAATATAATATCAAACAATCAAAGTTGATCCCAAAACAAAAATCAGAAAGAAAAAAAAAATGGTGCTAACAACCCAAGTTTGACCCCAAAAATTAAAATTTCAGAAAATGTTATTTGACACCAAAAATTAAAATTTTAAAAAATGTTCACATTACATATGATATCAACAACCAAAGTTCCCAAAATCTGGTATCAACAACCAAAGTTGATCCCAAACTTAGAAATTCAGAAAATGTTCAGATTTTATATAGCGTCAACAACCAAAGTTGATGCCAAAACATGGCGTCAACAACCAAAGTTGATCCCGAAATATGGCGTCAACAAAGCTGACCCCAAAAATTGACGTACTAAAATTAGTGAACCTGACGTGAATCGAACACGCATCTTCTGACATGGAGTCAGGTGTGTTACCATTGCACCACAGATTCGGCTTAGAGGGAAACTCTATAGTTCCAATGATCAAGAACAGGAGCGCCAAAAATGAGTAGCTATTGCATACCTGCAATAATCACCAAAAAAAAAAACAATATGAAGAAAAGTCCATATAGAGTTTAAACTAACAAGTTATTATATACCCAGTACCTGCTTCTTTCACACTCATCTCGAACAGGTGTGTTTCCCATTAACGGTGCATATTAACTCCAGTAGATTCTCACCTAAACATTCAACAGATGGTCAAATTTCATCACCATGCGCCAGTTTACAGAGTCAGTAAAATGTCTGAAAAAATTTAAGATACAATAAAAGTTAAGATTATGTGTTGTATCCTATCTTTACAAAATCCACCATGGCATCAGCCCACCACCGTGGAACCTGAATTCCCACTAGTCTCTATAATGTCGACATACGAGAGGCAATATGCTATATGAAGTTAGCATTTTAGGTCCTCATATTGGAAGTAGCAAGAAATTAAGCTAATCTTTTTAACAAACATGATTTAACCTACGAGTATGACTATACTGATTCATGGAAATGCTGTCAACAATAGGACAACAACATTAGTTGATTCCATAAAAAATGGTGCAATTGATCCCGCATACAGTCATCCACACAATTTTCCACCAAGAAATATAGTAGAAATACATATAGAAAAATCCGACAAGTACAGAACCATATTATGCTTACAAAACAAACTCATGCAGTACAAAGATTCCCCCACTTTTTTAGATTAAGAGGTACTTATTTGTCCTCATCGAACTGATATCTGCTGTTGTCTAAATGAGGTTTAGCCAACAAAAACCGAACGAAATTAAACAGAGTACACAAGCCGTATTTCATGTAGGCAATACAAAAGATGTACATAAACTAAATGCAGCATAAATTTTCTATTCGTTTTTCCGTATTACACCATGCACAGAATGATATCCCTTAGTGTCTAATTTTTCAACTTTTAGTGACTCTTTCCATTATTAGCAAAAAAAGGTAGCATATCTGTTAGTCCGTTTTTTAAGATAATCAGTCAGAATGTACGGATCAAACCCGCAAACCGAGCATCTAAACAACCCTAGTTATCATTGGATCATTGTTGTACTAACCAAAATGAAATACATTTCTTTAAGAATCACTAGTTGATCCCATAAAAAATGTAGTCAACAACTGGAGTTGATCCCATAAAAACCGAAGTCCATGAAACAAAACATCAACGAAAAAACACCAAAATAATCCACCAACAACCTGAAAATCTAACTGCATATATACAAATAGGCAAAAATATACACAAGATACTTAAGAACAGTACCTGTAAAATGGATTTGGAACAATATTAGCTCTAATATATAAATGAAATGAAGATAATAAACATATTCTGGTCAATTATTGGCTGTGTTAGTGTACACTTCAATTAGAATCACTGAAGTTTGAGCTAACCACGTACATAACCAATAACTTGAAAGGCCTTACAGCCAGCATCCCCAAACTCCACCACACTTCCCCTGCTACCATCCACCACTACCCACCAACTACACTACTCCCACATACAATACCACTCACTGCTATTTATCCAAGACCACCTGCAGTTGCGAAAAATACTAAAACTATAATTTATAATCATCTTAGCCCACCCCCAACCAACAAGAGATAATGCGAGAGGTCGCAAGCTGGTGATATACATGTTCACGATAAAAAAAATCCAGTTTTGTAAATCATATCATACAAAAGCATTGATTCTATTATCTATATTTCAGCTCATAAAAATGACTGGCTCACCCACCAAAATGAGTGTCTTGTATTGCAACCACTAACAAACTTCCGACCGGGTGCCTATATGAATGAAGAAGTATAAAACCACTAACAAACTTTCAACCAGTACTAACAAAAATCAACAGTAATGTTGTTGTTATTTCAAAAATTGTGTACCCAAAAGACTACTAGTAGTATCAGGTGTTAAAACCTAAACCTAACTCCAAACAAACATCAACAAACACAAAAAACACATCAATTGAATTGAATTAAGCAAACTGCATAGACACAAAATCAAAACTAGTATACAAAATTAACACAAGATAATAGGAATCATACCTTTAAAATAAATGAAGAATAGCATAGCCGCAATATGAATGCAGTAAAGATAGAAAAGCAAAACGGAACGAAAATGTTGTTAGCATCAATAACATACACCAACATCGAAGTCAAAACCTAAAAGTGAAACAAATCATACATGATATTTCAACTGGAAAGTTATCTGAAATCTTCAACTTCGAATCTCTAACTTTTCATATAATCAAATCTCTCGATCTCTGTGAACACAAATTCAAGCTGAATCAAAAATGCAACAAATTCACCCTCGATAATTACCAGAAAATTTGAAACCTAATCTTTCTCTCTCTCTCGATCTCTTGAATCTTCCACTAAAATTGAAATCACTATAAAAACTAGTAGAAAAGAAGGAGAATAATATGATGAACCTGATGCTTATCAAGCTTGACTTCTAAATCTGGATATCATTTTCGACGAAGGTCTCTCTCCCAAAATCAAACGGAGATCTTTCATTACGATGTAAAGGTCAAGTTAAACCTAATATATATTTTCAGATTACGTTTATTGTTGATTGGAGATGGTGGTGATGGTTATGGTGGCGACGAAAATGGTGGTGTAGAGATGGAGATGGCGGTGGAGGATTTCGATTTAGTTTTCTCTCGATGTTTCCATAGATAAAAGATAAGAACCGAAGGTTAAAAAAGGAAAGAACAAAAAATGTTAATGGACCCGGAATGACCAACAAATATAAAGATTATATTTATTGTATGATAAAGATATTTATGAAGCCCATCAAAAAAAAAATGATATTTATTGAACTTCCACTATATATATAAATATACTTTTAGTAAGCATATGGAAACCGCAATATGGAAACCGCATTCGAAGAAAAGAGTTGAGCAATTGGGCCCAACTTGTGACAAGAAGAATTCAAAAAGCCCAAAGATCCACAAATTCAAAGAGTCGAAAGCAACGAAACCTGGAATCCCACAAGGACACGTATATGAGTCCAACTGCTTGAATAGTGGTCCTACTGAGTTCTCCACAGTTATGAATGAGCGGTAAGGTAAGTGTAGAATTCTAACATTTTCGCCACTCAAATAGTCTTATGGTGTGCTAATCTACCAGCTAGATTAACAGTCCATGTCAGCTAGGACTACCTAGCATCTAGATTAGCGGTCCACGTTAGATAGGACTATCGCCCAACACTGTTTGGTTCAGCGCTTTAAATCTCAGCCGTCAGATCAGAAAATAAATTTCCCAGCGCTGTACCATTCAGCGAAAAGGTAATTTTTGTAGCGCTGATTCAGCGCTACTAACTCGCTGCTAGTTCAGCTGCGAGCAAATGCTAGGAGAGAGAACTAGTGTTAACAAATAGACAACACTTTTTTTTTGAACTACAACACTTTTTGGCTAATCTAGCAGCTCAATCTTAGCCCATAGGACTTAGCCTAATATCATGTCTGCTTACATTGTGGAGGTCGGTGATGATAACTTTATGGGTTGGTCTGGTAAGAGGATTTCCTTCGTAGCACAATGTTACATAGTCTACTGGCTCATTTTTTTGTTGGTGTTTTCAGATATGATTTCTTTTTTCTTTTGAACATTTCGAATATAGTCTACCCCTACTGTTTTTTTTTTAATAAAAAAGGTTAGTATCTAGTTAAGTGCTTGGTCACAATTATCTCACCTATTAGAAGTCTTATTTACCCTTGAGTCAATTTCCTTGGTGGAAAGGTAGATGGTGTAACGATTCTGAACCACGCCCGACAAACCTGGAAGTAGTGTAACGATTCTGAACCGGACTCGATAAACCCGAAAAATATTGTAGAAGGCCGATTCTCTACCATCCAAAAAACCCATCACATTTGGGAATGATGAATCTTTGTGGGAATGATATAACGAACATGAAAACAGTGAAACGATCATAAATTGAGTTCGACGAGCCTGAAAAATGGTGAAGAAGATCAACGACAACTAGTAAAGGATAACCAAGTAAAAACTGTTGACTGACTTAACCAAAATGGATGGAAATACGAAAAGTTCAAAAAAACAGGTCTACATTTGTAAACCGTATAACGAGCCTATATTTGTAAACCGTATTTTTTAACCTCATTTAAATCTTAACCAAAATTAGCTAGCTGCTTTTTTCTGGTTCTTCCTCTGGAATGATATAACGGTGTCTTCCATAACGCAACCAACTATTTTATAAGTAATCACTAATTAATTTTAAAAGCTCAAGCTAAAGTTGAACATTAAAATTTTGGTTGGTAGTCTTTGAGCGTCGGCTCTCGCAAGCTTTTAAATTGCAATAATTATCTTCTTTATATCCTTAGCATATTATGATATCCCGTGTTCCCTTTGTACGTATGACACTGGCTAAAGCTTGGATATTTCACCGCATACACTTTTGGAGTTTTAGTTTCAGTTTTACGGTCCATATCCTTTTTAGGTACTGTATTCATTTTTGTGAATTTATACTATAATTGTGCATGTAAAATAATAGATCACCACGTTAACAAACCCCAAAAGACGGGAGCAGGATACAGAGATAGAGGAGCATTGAAGGAGGTTCCAAAAGATGATTACACCATAACCAAGATATCTACCACTTCAACTGCGAGATGACGCATGGAAAGGAAGTCAAAACACGCGATGGTCGAGTTCAAACGAGGGACAACATTCAATGCAGTCTTAGAAAATATGGGCTACAACTGTGGAAGAATGGATGTCGCGTTAAAAGCTCGGATGACATACGAGGTCGGGTGTCCAACTGAGGAAGGAGATAACACGAGATAAATTAGAGCATTATGAAGGAACGCCAACCCGAGCGAGATGAAGGAGTACCAAAGCTCAATGGTCTGAGAAGTACCACAACATAAGCCGGAACCCCTTTTTATGTCTATAAATACCCATCTTATGTAAAGGAAATGGGCACGTTTTCAAGTGAGAAAGAAAACACCATTATGAAAAGTAAAGTAGTGAGAAACTGAGAGTAAATAAAGTGTAATCATGTAGAGTTTGAGCGGGAGGGTGAGATCTTCTAACCAAATCAATAAACATTTTTTCCTTCTTGAATGTAGGTATTGAAAGGACCAAACTACGTTAATTAGTTGTGTTCATATTTACCTTACATACAAATTACTTATCATTCATTTGAGTTATCTTTTAAGTTTCATGCTTTATAGACGTTAGATCTCTTCTGGTGTGGTTGTCAGGTTTTATGCAACTGCATATTGGCGGTAAAAGTAGGGATGTGTAAAAATTTACTCTATCTGCAGTAAAGTTTTCATTAAGTTAAAAAAAAAATTTCTTTTGTTTTCTTGGCTTAATGAGTTGATCTAGGGTAACAGTTCAATCATAATGATTTTATAACTAAGTCTCGTGTTTAAAAGCTGACATAAGACCAACATACCTAGGGACCCACATCTCAAATATGTGATATCAATTGAAGGTATTTATGGTTACTCGATGTTCGGTCGGAACCAACAATGGTGGCATAAATGATATCTGATCCGAAAGAGTTGAAACAATGCTATCGGAATGTGCAGTACAAAAAGAAACCATCTAAGAGGAGGTCCAACCCGAAGATTGCTTCGAATAAGGGTTAACCTAGCTATGATACCGATGGAAGTGATAAGATGAAAAACCCGGGCGAAGAAACGAGCCTGAAAACACTTAGAAGGATGAACTTCCCGATCTCCCAAATGGCGAGACCAAGCAAAAGGGAGACTCGGCCAGTCACGATAATAACAAAGTAGCACTAGAGACCATCCTAAAATTGCAGAAGGCACAAGACAAAAGGATGAAGAATCTGGAAAGAAAGAATATAAACCTAGAGAAAAATAATGGAAAACTTCAGAACCAAGTAAAAGCTTGAAATGAGCTACCAGAGGAGCATCACGAGAAGGGAGGACTTGACGATGCGGAAAAAGGCCACAAGTGGCGGACATACCTGATACATCGGACGAGATGTCAGGAGAGAAGTAACCAAGAAGAAGAACGAGGTCCTATTTGAAACATCAAACTCATCTGGAGGGTCCTCGGATAATAATCCTCGACATTGACAAGCAAAGAAGAAAAATAAGGTCAGGATCAGGACAATTGATTCCTCTAGTGAATCATCCGAAGGAAATCCGTGAGCGAGGAAGGTATGAGGAAAGAATGAGACCCAAAACAGGATGACCTCAGTTCTTCTGAAAAGTGATCCGACAGAGATTTCGGCCGAAGCAAGAAACATAGAGAAGAAACATCTGGTTACTCTGATGGGTCAAATGATCGAGAATGACAACGAAAGAAAAAGACGTACAAGAAGAATGACACCATTTGGAAAAGATGAAGTACTTACAGTCGGTGTATAAAAAAGCTAATGGGAAGCATGGGGTCCAAAAAATCGCCGAGGTAATGCAAAAAACTAAGCAATCTTCATTTACACCCGAGTCATTAATTAGGGCAACCGACTGAGAAAATGCTTATTGCCAGCTTTTATGATGTTCTTCAACGAAGTTGGTGACGCGAACGAACATCTGCAATCATATCGAATGACATGATCAATACAATGGATTCACCACGACAGAGTCATATGTAAAATCTTTCCAGGAACCTTGAAGAAGGAGGCATTGTTGTGGAATAACATGCTCCCAAAGGAATCGATATTGTGACAGTATGAACCTTTTTCTCGGGTTTAACTGTTTTAGAAAACAAATTCTACATTGGGTGTGCTAAAATTCAAAAAATAAAAATTTTATATTTGCGTGTCTGTAACAATTTTGGGTGCTATGTAATGACTTATGCAACTGGACACATGTAAATAATACTTAGCTCGGCCTGCCACGTGTGGACAAGAGGAAAATAAAAGAATAAATCCATGAATTTCTCACTTCTTCGGTTTTTTTTTTCCCAATTCCAATTTTGATGATTCTGAAGCTTGAAACTTTTCTTTGGGAATTAGCTTAATTTTTTATATTAATACCATAAAGAGTATTAGATTTGCCTAGAATTCTTGTTAATCAGTTAGTTGTTATCATTGATGATAGAAGCTAACGAGTACATGAGGGAAGCGGCTCAAGTTGATATGGTTCTGGGTAGAGTTTTCTATGGAGAAAGTTGTACAAGGATATTGTGTCACCTGGTGTTGTTCAAAGATATGTTGTGACTCAATCTCGCTGGTGTTTTGGGTCATCAGCTGGGTTGTATTCCACTTGGGTGAACTAATTGTCATTGTTACCGTTCAATTGTGTGATGCATGGCTACGATTTGTGAACGTTTACAGTTTGTTGTTGATTAGGAAACTTGGATGCATTCCCTAAATCAAATTTGCAGGGAAAGAGAAGGTATAAAATGGTTTTAGAGTATAACACCATAGAATTATCATCACCACAAGCTTTACGCCTGCAAAGTGTTTGATAAAAAGCTTGAAAGAAGATGACTCTTATTTCTCTTCGATACTAGCGATTTGAGGTGAGGTTTCTAATGCTATAACAAAGATTACCATGATGTGATTTTAAGTTCATAATTTATTCAGTTCGATGTCCTTCGAGAATTGCCAATCAATTACTCCAATTGTTGGGCTTAAGCTGTGGTTGTTGTTATTTTATTAATATTGAATATTGTTATGAGTTGAGCTTATAAATTGAGTTCTAACCGTTGGAATCTTATGATTTTTGGATATGTTATACGTAACCATGTCAGGAAAACTCTACCAAATTTTCAGGATAATCGGTCTAGGGAAAGTGGTAGAAACTGATGTGTTACAGAGAACCATTCTACAGAATTTTGTATAACGTAGCAGGGTCATTGAGACCTCTATTTTAGCACTTAAACTGCATGGATTTCGCTGATTTTTGGATATGACAAACCCATTTTTGTGATGATTGAGCTGTAAAAATTTCAAAGCAAATGGATCATGTTAAGTGCCCCAAATGGGGAGTTTTCTACAGTAATGTCTGTCAGAATTCAGTTTCGTTGGGGCATATAAATTCAGTCGTATCCTGATATTTAACCGTTACTTTTCTTTGAAATTTTTATACAGTGAGTTTGATGTAGTTATGAATGTATGGTGAAAAATTGACTAAGATCCGATCAGTATACACTGTGAGTTTAATAAGAACAGTCCATAATGTAGATACTTGCTTGCATGCTTATTTACTAAATTGGGCAGTAAGCGTTTGGAGTACGAATGGTGATGCATGTGTCGCACTTGTAGATGGCTTAATGGTATAGTATGATCTGAATTTTAATTAAGAGCTCAAGTTTCCATCATTTTGCTTATGTATAACCATGTGATACCTCTATCGACATCATTGTGTGAGTTAACAAATTGTTGGCATTTTAGTGTGTTACTTATGGATTATGACCATCAATTTTAGTTGATTAATGTAAGCTACTTTAATTTAAGAGCATAATTTTTGAATGTGACTTCTCCATCTGGGATTGGTTGTGACCCCTTAAGACATGCATGTTGTAGAGAATGAACTGTGACATGTCTTTCAATAGTGTAACAGACGGTCCTCTATTTAGTGAAATTTCAATGTCGACTCAATTGCTCATTGCATTATGTCATAGTTCTTTGGAGTCTCCATGTACTTTCTATTTAATACAGGTTCTTGGTGTTTGGATGATGCTAATGTGTTGTCGGTATATTGATTTGGAAACTTAATCTAAATTCCCTTGGTAGTGATCCAAGATGGAATTATATACAACACTATAAAGGATTCGAGCCTTTGAATTGTTTGTCGACATCCCCATCACGTATTTAGGAATCACGTTTATATGGGAGGAGAACCTTAAAGCTTTTGTCTTTAGTATTTGATACAAATCTGAACATCCAAGGTGATAATGTGCTGGATTGATTATGTATTATTATTTAGCCTTTGTATATAACTTAGGGGAAAGCTTTATATGGAGCAATATTCATCTCTATGATAAGCTATGGCAATTTCTTGTATACTATGAAATTATTCTTATCTCCATGGTTAAAGAAGTGTGATGGCTTGGATGTGCTTTGAATTCTGACATGGATTTGGTTGTGCACTTGAACCATTATCGGTACTTGCTATGTATTCTAAAAACCATCTCTGAACTGTGGTTGTATAATTTATAGTCTTATATCTTGAAGTGGCAGTTACCAGACTTGTGGATGAATGCTTACATGTTATAGGTGTCGATATGGATGGTTAACTAGTGTTTATGATTCATGCTAACTGTTGGTAACGCGAGGTATGAAATCTGTAGCTTCTAGCTTAGATGCACAGTCGACGATACTTGAAAATTATTGGCACTTTTAGTTAAGCAGCTATTGCTTGTTTAGGAGCTGGTTGTATGAGTTTGGTCGACATAAGAATATTGTATGTCAGGTACCATTCCATGAGTATATATGCTTATATGTATATATCCACCTTCATTCCTACGTGTATAATATTGTATGTTCATTTATACATATCCATCCCACAGTTTCAGTTATGTATACTGAGTTACTTTTAACGTGAATTTAGGTTGAACATCTAAGTTACTTCTACGAGTAGAGATAGTTACTGTTAAGGTAAGCAGTTCATACTATCTAAGAGATTGTTGCTGCAACAACAAGCAGTTCATACAATCTACAAAAAGAATGATTGCTATTTAAGTGGGATAGTTCAGATCATTTTAATACTGCTAGTGAGGGTAGTCCATACCATATAAACCAGAATGACGAACTACGGTCGTGCTTGATCCCTTTCGAGTTACGGAGGAGGGTACGTAGGCAGCCGCTTTGCGGTTCAGCACAATTATGCGAGTTTGTTCATATCATTTGAAATAGTTTGGTCGGTACATGGCAGTTTATACCATCTATTCAGAGATGATTGCATCTTGGCAAGTATATATCATTGGCAACTGGCCGATTCTTATTTTCGGTAATTGGCCGTCTCTTATTTTTGGCAACTGGCCGTCTGTGATATTTGGCAATTGGCCATATGATATTTTTTGGCAATTGGCCGTCTGTGATATTTGGCAATTGGCCGTATGATATTTTTCGGCAATTGGCCGTCTGTGATTTTTGGCAATTGGCCATATGATATTTTTCGGCAATTGGCCGTCTTTTTGGCAATCGGCCGTATGATATTTTTGGCAATTGGCCATCTGTTATTTTTCGGCAATTGGCCGTTTGTTAAATTTTGGCAATCGGCCTTCTGTTATTTTTGGCAATCGGCCCACTGTTATTTTGGCAACTGGCCGACTCTTATTTTTGGCGACTGGCCAACTCTTATTTTCGGCATTTTCGGCAATCGGCCGTCTCTTAAGTTTAGAAATTGGAACCCTTGTCGAATTTTATGAGTTTTATGGTATGAGAATATGCTCATAGAATTCCGACCTTAAGACTAATGAGATTTCTACTGTGTGCAGGATTATGAATGAACAATTTTTTTTACTTGAGTGGCGTATTAGAGAGTCGGAGCTTGCCAAGCGGGTCGTAATCCGACCCGCTGGAAGCAAAAATTCTCTGGTCCATCACAGATATTGTCCTTTGTCCAACTGTCAGAGCTTTTCATAGAAGCCTACATGCATAATAGCTATGTGAAACCTGAGAGGTTCGTAAATAGATGGAGGAAACTCTGCACATAAATCGGGAAGGTCCAGGACATACTCAATATTCGGCTTCAAAAATAGTCTAAAGAAAGCATACCCTATTTTTGTGAAAATGTTCGAGAATATGGCCACAACATTGAGAAAGCTAAGCGAAACTCATGAGGACTACATGATGTTAGAAGAACTGCATGATGAGACATACGATAAAATGATCAGAGGTACAAACATGTAAGGAGCGAATGTTCTAGAACCCCAAACTCGAAGGTGTACACGTAAAAGGAAAAATAGTCACAAATCTGACTAATACTTTGCCACGCTATCAGTCGCATATCTGTAACATATTGACGTAGTAATTCACATTATACTATTTATCAAAGCTGAGCAAACTAAGACATCGCTTATTGCCTAGCAAGCAAGTCAAGCGAATATACATATGAGCAAACTAAGACATCGCTTATTCCCTAGCAAGCAAGTCAATTGAATATTTTTCTACAACAAAATCCAGAAACTCTTCGAATGTTTAGCATGAATACGTTGCCCTTCAGAAAAAAATAATTTAAAACATTCCCAGAACACTGACACAGTAACTTACTGTTGCCCTTCAGAAAAAAATAATTTAAAACATTCTCAGAACACTGACACAGTAACTTACTGTTTTATCTCGTAGGAGGCATCTAGCTTCCATAAAGACAGAGGCTTTATGCCATTGAAATTTAACATGTGAAACCATAAAGTTAATGGAACCGAACCATATTTCAATATCTTCTGGTTTCGCCTCCCATGAAACGCTGGTGTAGACCATCTTTCTCCTGCCACATAGAAATGGAGATATATGATGCACAGATGGCAGAGGCTTTATGCCATTAAAAGTAAAAATGCAAAACGATAAAAGGTCCTCCTGATAGTCATGTAAACTACTCATTCGCTTTGGACTTGGAGACTTAACCTTTAGATAGATCCTGTCCTTGCTCATGATTGTTGGCTATTAGTTCCCCAATCTTCATTGACATCTCACACTTCTTTATCTAGATCTCAAAGGTTTACTTGTGAACTTTGTAAGACTCCATTGATATCAAATATGGTAAACTACCAAGGTTGGATGCTTCATTACGAATATATACACGCAGAAACTGGTAGCTTTCATAATCACATAAAAGAGAGTGCTTTATGATGCATATGGACAGTGATCATCAATGATTTCTCGTACGCCCAAAAATGGAGAGTTACCGCTCAAGTGTAGCTTGACTTAAATGTCTGATACAGAAGTTCTCCACAAAATTGCATGTTTAAGTGAGAGAAGGATTAGTCTAACTCATTGGCCACTAAAAGAGAAAAACTGAAACATGATTTTTTTATTTTTTTTATTTTTTTGAAGCAACTGAAACATGATGATCTAGTAGAAACCGGAGTTTCGCATAGTGACTCTTGAGTCTACCCCATTGATTCTTGAGTCTCTATTTTTTGTAACATTCACACTATACAACCTCATTTCTGCACACCATGTATTTCCTGTAATTCTCATTATGCAGGACTACAGGTTCGGCATAACAACAATTTTGTGACATTGATTTTGTAGTGTAATAAACCAACCACAACCAATCCCTAGAGAACCACGTTCAAATCCCCACCTTAGAAACATTATCACACAACTTATAAATAAGGCAGCTAAACAAGAAAGAGATTATGAATTAATTTAGAATAGCAATGAGTTTTAAGCTTACTCGATTCAGAAGGGTGGTTGTTGCTTCTTGGATATTAGATCACGAACTTATTGAACAGCGTCATCTCCTTCCACAATCATAGCAACAAGAGGACCAGAAGCTAGGCAGTCAACCCAACTCCCAAAGGTTATAGGTATGTCTTCCGAGAAAGCCTCGGGATCCCATCCAATATTAACGACGTGCTCACGGGCGAAATCTCTAGTCACTTCCATACATCTCATCTCTAGTAAAAACAAAAATGCTAGCATATTAACTTGAAAGCATCAATTAAGTTCACATTCACATGAACAGAACACCAAAGAAAAACATATTTACCTGTTCAAATCCACTTTCTCAAATTCGGACACGAGAACACCCGTTGAGCGATCGCCGAAGAGACAAGGATAGGCCAAGACAAAGTCATTTGGTGGTCTATCATTCTTTCTTCTGTCTTTTGCTGGCGGGCTCCTCCACCATCCAAGATGAAGCAGATGTCTACCTCAATTTTCATTAAAAAAATGAAAAAAATATTCACAGAAAATAGAAAAACCATAATTTGTATATGGATAACACAAGAAATGATCATAATCCGTAGCGATCTATACAAAATAAACTCACACCCTAAATGAAAGAACAAAAACCCTACAATCAAATGATCAATTGGTAGATAGAAATTAAGGAGAACATCAAAATGTCGCAAAATGAATGAGGAATTACCTAATTGCAGACTGCAGAGTTGTAGAGAAGGTTATTTTTCTTCTTTACTTCAATATATTTTTCCGGCAGAGTTGTAGAGGTTTTGTACAAAAATACACAGTAATTTGGCGAGACACAACCAGAACTCCACACACTTGTTCGGAAAAGTGAGGAAGAAAGTATAGGATCTCTGAAAAGGAATCTCGGTCACACTCAAAATGGGAACCATACTGTCTGAATCCCAATCCGGATGAAGAAGGTCGTAATCGAAGTCGGATTTCATTTGCAGAAGACAGAGGTGCAAGGCATGGTTTGATAGTGGCAGGTACCTCACCATAAGTCCAATGTATTGGGCCTAATCACTCCTAAAGGTCCAACAGGGAGAGTATCTCTTTGGAGTGTACCACTACCACAGGTCCACGAGTCCGCAACTAAACTAAGCCATAAACCTCATTGAAGAGATTTTTGTGTATGAATTTTGGTTGTGTGTAGGGTGTGCAACGGACGGACGGTTGCGGATTAGGGGTCACCCGCGTCCAATCCGTCAAAGTTGCGGATTTGGAAAATCCAACCGTGTCCGGTCCAATCACACTCGGATTTGACATCCACGGATCATCGAGGAAAAGATTTTGAACTCGCACGCGAGTTCAAAATTGAATTCGCAGCTTGGGGACTGTTGGATTTTGGAGATATGACATCATCAAACCATGGGCTTAACCACAGTTAGATGCTCGGACTTTTACACATACGCCGTACTTGTACTTTCTTAAACACACAAATACAAACAATCCTTATGTAGAGAACTCTCCGGATCTTCTTGCTTCCAATAAACACTACTGCTGAAATAAGACCTAATTAAATAGATATGTAGTGATACAGTTGATCATGATTTAATTGTTGATTCAAGTGTTGGGATAAGAGGTTGGATTAAACCAAAAAGGACAGAGAACATTGTATATATTAGTGTACAAGGAACTGATGATGTAGTGGTTGTCTCCTTTTCATCAAGTTGCCAGGAATCACTTAATTCAAGATGAAGATTAGTTGGACTATTGCATTTATTCAGTTGTGATGCTACCAGGAACATCTTGCTTATGATTCTCATTAATTGATGCTTGTAAACATTAAGAAATAATTGTTCATCTCTGTTTTCATTTATTCTTTTGTTGTATGCCTGACGTTTTCCTTCATGCAATTATTTTTTGCAGATGTATTTCATCTCCTCTTGTGACCTACCTATCACTTAAAAATTGAAGGGTTAAGCAAGCTGATTTCGTCTCTGTTAAATGCAATTTTACAGGCCTTGCTTTAAGTTATGATCACAAACAACACATTACATGAGTCCACTTGGGATAGGATAAAATTCTAGGTTTTCAAAAGAATAAGAGATATGGAAACATGGCGCCAAAGATAAGGAAGGAATACGAAAATTTTGGGTATTAGATATATCGACTATCAAGTCGAGTGACTTGGAAAGACACGGTTTATGTTTTAGAAATCCAGGTATAACTGTGGTTAAGTCTATTTTTTGACGACGTCACATATCCAAATCCAACAGTCCCCAAGTTGCAAATTCAATTTTGAACTCGCGCTGCGAGTTCAAAATTTTTTCCGCGGGTGATACGGACGGATGCGGATTAACCGCGGATTTAGTTAAAAAAGAAAAAAAGTAAAACAAACAAAATCCATCGAGTTTCTCCGCACGAAGATTAACATCTGCACCAAAACATCGTTACTGGATGACTGACGAAGGTATATTGAATTCAAATGATTTGTGGTTATATTTTGCAATTCAACAGCTTTCCTCATTCGATCATACTGTAATAGATGGTAACTACTTGGGGAATGGAGGCGAAGAAGAAGAATTATGTTTATTTGTATATCATAAAAATACCATGTCATCTTCTTGTCTGGGAGAATGTGTTTATCGGTAAGATATATGATTCTTGACACTCCCTAATCAGTATACTGTATACATTTAAAGAGATGGTGGTTTTCGTAGGAGGTTTCGCTTTAGCTAATGAAAGTGCATGATGCTTGCTTGTCAGACTATTTCTGTTCATAAATATTTGTTCCTTCTTTGCTATAGAAACGTTAGTTCACTCCACATTAGATACATGTGAAGGTGCAGATTTCAGTGTAAAGCCAAATCATACGGTGCGTGTGAATCCGCGGATTTCAAACTCCAACTGCAACCAAACCACTAAAAGTGCGGATTTGAGAATCCCACCCATGTCGGGCCCATAGATCTTGCGGATTGGGTTTTATTCGCAATTTTGTGGACGGATATGGATGAAATCCGCGGTTCTGGACATTTTGCTCACCCCTAGTGGTGTGTGATTGCTAGCGTTTCGCCCTTCTTCCGGATAAATTTTTGATGGGGAACAATTTAGATGGGGGCACAATTTTGATGGGGGCGTGAGGGACAAATAGCGAGCTGCCATTTGTCTTACCTGCCAACCGTTTCTAACAATATTTATTCAACAGAAGGGTATTTTCGGATGTTCCAAATCACATTAGAAATGTAAATAAAATTTAGCCTTGGTTTATGCCTCTTAATCCGCTCCTCTAAATGTCTTCCAGCGACATCAATTCCCCGCTTTCAGTGTGCAACTAAATCTCATCTCTTCACTAATTCTGATTGAAGAAGATAAAAATAATCCTTCTTTTTAAGAAATATGAATTAACAGTCAAAAGAAACAGAGTGTTAAATTATGATTTTTAGTCCCAAACTTAAAGCACAATGAAATCTTACACATCTCTCATGGAAACCAAAATATCCCAAGATATAGATCTAAAACCAGTTGTAAAAAAACAATATTAATCTGATTCCTGTAAGTCAGGAATCAGAGGTTCTAAAAAATTAGGAGTTTTAGTAGATTTGAAGAAACTCTCCATCTCCATCTCCATCACGTAATCATATCAAATCATCAAGATCAATTTGATTGATGGGGGAGAAATGAGTGAGCAATTGGATTTATTTCTTTAAGTTTTATTTTGAAAACAAGTTGTTGTAGCAATCTCATGGTGTATGAAACAAGCACTGGACTAGAAGAAAAAAACATAACTTTAATGGAGGATAGAATCAAAACCCTTTCCAGTTTTTATCATCGGATCTGTTTTATCTTCATCATCGTCATCCTAATATATGGTTTCTCCTAAATCCATCTCCAAAGTTTCTCTACATCAACTAGCTCAAATTGTTACCCTCAAACTAAAGGAAGACAACTTTTCAACCTGTAAATCTTTGATTCTTGCTATTCTCAACAAGTTTCGCGCTACATATTACATTACTGGTGCTAAAGGTTATGCAAATGCAAATGATTCAGCTTATCTTCTCTGGAAAAATGAGGATTCCAATATTACTCTTCATTTGTACTCAACAATGTCAGATTATGCCATTCGTTACTTTGCAAGTGCTGCTACCTCTTATACGTTATGAAACAACATTCAGACTCGTTTTTCACAAGCCTCTACAACTCATACTATTTAGCTGCACATAAAACTACAGTCAACTCTTTAGGAAATGGTTTAATTACCAATTATCTCGCGGAGATCAAAAAGGTTGTTAATGTTTTAGATGCTACTGGTTCCATTGTAAGTGGCAGTAAGATTGTTGTCAACACATTATCAAGTTTGAGCTCCTCATTTGATGCTTTCGTTATGTCAATTCGTGTCAGATATCCACAAGTAACTAGTGTTGAGCTTCATAATCTCTTCATTACTAGGGAGATTGTTCTTTCTTCCAGATGTAAGTCTATTGTTGCATATTCCTAGAATAATCTTCTGATTAATATCCTTCTCAATTTCACAGTCCAAATCCAATGATGAGAGGTGTTCACTGTTCATAATCCTAATTATAAAGGTAGGAGACCTTTTCATTCTTCATATAAAGGTGTTTCTCATTCACCAAATTTTTGATATGCTGCTCCAACTTTCACTTCTATTTCACCTCCTTCATCTATAACTTCTGTAGATAAAACACCTTGTCAAATCTGTGGTAAACTGGTCACTTTGCTCCATAAGGTTTAATTTTTATTATCAAGGAAAATCTCCCCCTTAGAATCTTCATGTTACATTGTGTTAAAGAATAGCTCGGTTGCATTGGTATGTCAAGTTTGGTGAGTATCAAAATTCATCTAGAGTCGCTTGATTAAATACTAGAGTCAACTTCGTTTAGGTTAGAGTAGAAAGTCTAGGAATGTTGAGACATACAAGTATTACTCCAAAGACCTGAAAAATGTGAAGAAATAACGAACTACAACGACGATATCATCCTTCCACTTGAGGTTAGTAATATTGACTTGAACTGTTTCATTCCTAACGTATCTTTCAAGTCGTGATATATTGAAAACATAACTGCGAAGCTGTATATATTGTATATATCGTATAATACTCTAGTTATATGACATGATCATAATAGTATGATCATAGTATTAAGGAATTAGACTACGAAGTATAACGCTTATCTTTTGAACTTTGTAGATATGACATCGACATAATCTTGTATATATTGTTATGATTATGTGAATGGGTTATGATGAAGATCTCATCCTAGGAAACAATGCTTTACATTTGTTTAAAGGAAGTACATTCATGAACTTGTTTTGTGAATCGAATGGGAAATCATTAGGCTTATTGGTCCGGTTATTCATTGCAAATCTTTGGATGACCAATATGTGTGAAATGGTAGAACCGATCTTAACTTAGGTTATGTATCTTGGTATAACTAATCACAATGCCTGAGTTATGATTTGGTATGACCGTTTTTGTTAATTGGTGTAACCGATCCTAAGTAATCACCATGTGATGGTATGATCGATCCTTGTAATTGGTGTGACCGATCCTAGTAATTGGTGTGACCGATCATGAGTGTGTGTGTGACCGATCCTTGTAATTGGTTTAAACGGTCCTGGTAACTGGTGTGACCGATCACAAGTAATACCATGTGTAGATGGAACCAATCCTTGTAACTGGTGTAACCGATCCTAGTGACTGGTGTTGTGACGTCCCAGAATTTTTTTTCGCTTTCAGTCGGCCGTGGAGTTCGGTCAACTGACAAGTTCCAAATTCTCCGAGCTTCCATTTGGGTGAAAACGGTTTGAAAACAAGAGTAAGATTATGATTTATTAAATAATACACAAAAGTTTATTTCCATTAACAAAACAGTTAACCATAAGTGTGGAATACAAGATATCAGCCACACGATTAATCTTACAATAGATAGCTGACATGAAACCATTTAAATATGATCCACTCTTATCTAATTATAATACTCTTTTTACATGCAACAACATTAAGAAAGGAAGGTAACATTTTATACAAACCAAGACAATAGGAAACTACAACAGTAAAAAAAGATAGAATCGTTTTCATAAACCAACCTTGATACATATGAATATATATGAACACAAAGTGATGTACTCACTTTGACCCCAAAGATCAATTAATGCACCAAGATGAAGCAAGCTTACTTCTTCAAGCCAACCTCAACCTCTGTGGAAAAAAAAACAAAAAAAAACAAAAGGGTGAGCCACAACCCAGTAGAGAGTTAACAATACGATAACACGAGTATAAAGAATGCCCAAACACGATAACTATAAGATATCAAATCGAACAAAGCATAAACAATGTGTTAAGTTGTTGAGCACATCCAAATCGAAGTATCAAAGTCCTTACAAAGCCAACACACAATCGAAATCATCTAAAACCAGTGAGTTCGCAATAATCTACTGTGAGGGTCCGAATAACCAACTATCGAGGTTTATCAGAAAACCATCCTATCGTTCCGGATGATCTTCCGCAGGTCACCATTATTATGGATTGCCCCTTGTGGGCCCGACAAACTCATCAGTAGTGTTCGTAATCAAGAGGATGCTCAACGTCGTTCATAAATAGTTCGCAAACATCAACAAATATTGATTATAAATCATGAAAGCAACTTACCTTGGCTTACCATGTATAAGACAAGATCATAAAATCCAAGCATGTATCAAAACATAAAGTTGGGTAAAACTCAGAATCGACAAATGCATCAAATCAATGAATTTGTGCAACAAAATCCGTTCTAAACCAAATCTGTTTTAAACCTCTAGTTTTCAAAACTTACCATGGGATACATTTCAAATCAAAACTAGAAAAACCTTAGCATTTTGGAAACAAGAAAAGACTTCCTTTTATACAAAACTCAAACTGCTCAGATAACAAGAGATGTAGGCATAAGACAACAGTACAACGTTTCTAAAAATCCAGATTGCATAGTTTGTGTTCAAAAATTTGTGTAGACTTCATTACACAACGAAAATGAGTGATTCTTATCTTATTTTAAAGAATAAAGAATAAGGTATTATATAAAAATTATTAACAAAAACAAAAAGTTAAGAAACATGTCCAAATCATGCTAGAAAAGTATGACAGTGAACTGTCTATAGAAAAACAACAGTTTTGGTAGTCGACATTGAAAAATTCACCCAGACTTTATTATTCATCAAAATATATTCATTCTTATCCAATTTTAAAGAAGAGAAGATAAGCTTTCATATAAAAATTGTAGTAAAAATTAATGAGTTTGATAGCTGTGCCAAAGTATCTCAACAAAACAGGACAGAAGTCAAGCTCTTCATTAATAGCAGTTTCAGCAGTCTATATTCGAAAATTCGTAAAAAATTCGTTACTAAGTGAAATTCAGTGAATTTGGTACCGTTAGAAAGCTAAGAAACCCCACTTTAACATAAAAATAATAATAAAAGTAATGAGGCACATATCTATGTTTAAACATCTCGATAAAACAGGACAGATATGCAGTTCTTCAGAAATTTCAGTTTTGGAAATCTGCAATCAAAATTTCGTGCAAAATTCATTATACAACGGAATTTAGCAAACTTGATCTTGTTAGAAAGATGAGAGACTCCTATTTGAAATAAAAATCATAATATATCAGATTCGAAAAGTCTCAAATAAACAGGACGATAACCAAGTTCTTCAGAAATTACAGTTTTGGAATTCTATACTCAAAAATTTTAGTCAGACTTCATTAATTATCAGAACCCGTTGATTCTTGGCTAGTTTTAAAGAAGAAAAGTCCCTCTTTCACAAAAACCAAAAATAAGAGTCATGAGAATTGGGAGATAATTTATGGACAGAAAACTATTTTAGAAATCCCTGAATTGCTTTTAAATTGAGTTTCAAGAGAAGGTAAAGATCAATTCCAATAGATTGAGAGTACCCATGGCTAATTTTTAGAAGTAATAGAGTTTCAACATCAAATTAGAAGAAAACCCTATCTTTTTTCATGAACCCTAGAATCAAAAATCAAGATGAACAACCATGAATTCGTTTAAAACATTACGAATTCATCATATAAAGTATCATAGGATTATGAAGAAGCTTAAATTTCATTGAACATGAAATCAGAGAATTGAAATCATAAAAATCAATTCAAAACAGTTTCAAGAAGAATTTCCCCCTACCTTTTGTATAGCAAACTCTTCCAAAGCAACTCAATCAAATTAAGGACCAAACGATTGTAAATCAAGCTTCAGAATCTAAGTTTTGTGATGAAATTTTCTTTTATTTGCTGTAAGAGAAAGATAATTCAAGAGTGAAAAAAAAAGATGTTTCTGTAATAAAGTTCAAGAGAAAACGTTATTAAAGAAGACAAAATGTCTAAAATGCCCTCTTGCAATTTTAACTCGACACATACTCGAGGAAGGTGTCGCTTTGCGACAATTCAAGTATAAAAACTTTATTAACGTCCATGCACGCTACGGGCAGGCTCACGCGAAGAGAAATATAGTTTCTCAGACAAACATAACTAGGTTTCATGCTCTACATTGCGCTACTTCTAGTCTTCTAATCCAAATGGATTGGGCTTGCACCCTAATACTTTAATAAAAAAGACTTGGGTATTACATCATTACCAACTTAAAAATAATTTCGTACCGAAATTCAAAAAAAAGAAAGAGAATAACGAACATTACCTCCTAGTAACTCTAGACAATTCTCGCGGGTCTCGCATTCTAGCTCCCAAGTTGTTTCCTCAGAGTTGTGATGTTACCACAACACTTGTTTGGAAGTGTGGTATAACCGATTCCAAGAATGCAAATTCATGTAAATATGAAATAAGGATTTGCAGTGAAAAGATGTCAACATACTTTGAACATGAGCAGTAACTCTTATCATTTATTGTTCAAAGATATTCCTTAGTACTCAAGGTGATCCTGTGCCGAAATAAATTAAGAATCTTTTAGTTAAGGTTTTTGGTTTTATATGTGAAAAAGTGGGGGTCTAACAACCACACCCAATATTTTGTTAGGAAATCTGTATGGACTAACTCCAATATAATTCCAAGAGAATCAACTAGACAGTCATGCTCAATCAAGGAAATATATCCAAGAGTTATATCTTTGTTTCTCAATGTAATCAGCAAATCAAACAGATAGAAGTCCGCGAACCTGATTATTATGAGAAACAACTTGAACGGTATCAAAAACCAATGTTCAAGTGTCAATCAATTTCAATCAACAACCAAAGGTTGGATTTACCAATTGATTGAACTACGCACAACCTATGATATTTCAATTATATAAACAAATATAATGCAGAAAAGAAATTACACAGACACCAGAAGTTTTGTTAACGAGGAAACCGCATATGCAGAAAAACCCCAGGACCTAGTCCAGATTTGAACACCACATTGTATTAAGCCGCTACAGACTCTAGCCTACTACAAGTTAACTTCGGACTGGAATGTAGTTGAGCCCTAACCAATCTCACACTGATCAAGGTACAATCGCGTTCCTTACGTCTCTGAATCCCAGCAGGACTCTACGCACTTGATTCCCTTAGCTGATCTCACCCACAACTAAGAGTTGCTACGACCCAAAGTCGAAAACTTGATAAACAAATCTGTCTCACACATAAAAGTCTACTGTATAGATAAATTTGTCTCCCACAGATAAACCTATGAGTTTTGTTCCGTCTTTTGATAAATCAAGGTGAACAGGAACCAATTGATATACCGGTCTTATATTCCCGAAGAACAGCCTAGAAATATAAATCACCTCACAATAACTTAACTATATGGTAGTAGAACAAGTTATCGTGGAATCGCAAAGAATGAGACGAAGAGCTTTGTGATTACTTTTTATATCTTACCTATTGGAGATAAATCTCGAGCAAATCTTAGAAGATAGTACTCAATACGATAGAACAAGTAAGATCAGAACACGCAACTACAGAGAAAATAGTTGGGTCTGGCTTCAGAATCCCAATGAAGTATTTAAGTCGTTAACCTATAATGGTTTTAGGAAAAACCTAGGTTAAAGGAGAATCGACTCTAGTCGCAACTAGTATCACACAGGAGGTGTGGGGATTAGGTTTCCCAGTTGCTAGAGTTCTCCTTTGTATAGTCTTCAAATCAGGGTTTGACAACTTTGTAACAAAGCAATCAATATTCACCGTTGGATGAAACCTGATTTAAGATTCAAGCTAATATCTTTCCACCGTTAGATGGTCTTAGCTTGTTACACACAAATGAAATATACTTTCATTTAGATATGAGTAACCGTACCTAAACGTGTATATTGAGTTGACTCAATAACAGTTAACCGAAGTTAGCCACATGAACACTTTTGTGTTAACCATGTTCATCTTAACACTTCTAGATCAAATGAATCTAATTGTGTTAATCATAGAGTTGTTCAATTGTTTAAATTCTCATAGAAGTATACAAGACACAATTGAAGAAAAATCGGATTGATTCAAAAGAATTAGTTCATGAACATTTTAGCCACGGTTTGCAAAGATTGCATTCCTAAATATATAAATGTATTTGTTCATGAGTATGAAAACATACTTAGACAATTTTAGAACTTAACCACATAAGTTTGCAAACGGGTACGCAAACTTAAGTTCTGGATCTTATCCTTTCCGACAGTTCGTGCGCAAACAGGTATGCATACAGTCGTTCCGGACCGAACTCAGGTGAATAAGTTTGCAAATGGGTACGCAAACTTAGTTCTCGGACTTTTGCAGTTAAAACCGTTCGCATACGGGTATGCATACTTGGTTCCCGGACATGAATTACTTTTACAACAGCTTGCATACGGGTATGCATACTGTGCAATATCAAGACAATGATTAATTATTCTAAACTACCATTTCAATCATTGAAACATTCTTAGAAGACGACAATAACTGTCTCACACAAACTATTAGCTTATAAGCAATTTTAAAGTGATCGAATGATCAATACGAAACATTCCGAGTCTACATCAAATGACTGTCTCACACAAATCATGTAAGATGTTACCAGGAGATTTTCACATGATCATCTTTTGACTTTCGTCAAGAATAATGATGAACGTAGTTAAAGCAAAAAGCTTTCCAACACATATTTCGAGAAAGATATAAGCGAGTTAAACTCAGCTCGAAATATCAAATGTGCATAATGTAAAATCTATATAGTTATACAACTTTGTCTCAATAGGAGATATAATAGAATAAACTTCTGAGTGATAGATGAGTTCAAGTCTCCACATACCTTTTATTGATGAAGTTCCAAAAGCTCCCCTTAGTAGTTCTTCGTCTTCAATCGATGAACACCGTGAAGTCTAAAGCTCAACTACACATTCTATCATAATCCAAGACATAGATATAAGTAGACTAGAAATAAAAACTTATAGTTTTGACAACTAAACTTGACAAACAAGCTTGAGATAGCAATGCTTGCGAGTTCGACCGAGCAGTGCTCTAACAATATGCTTTAATCACCAGCAATTAATGCACATCTCTAGAGAATAAAAATTAGTAATGTGCATTTACTAATTGGAGATTTTCTATTGAGAGATTTCAGAAATATTGGAAAAGCATTTATTGGAATTAGGAAAACCGAATTTTGTCATTCATTGCTTATCTTGAGAATACTTTCGGTTTTGGAAATTCCTTGGTGTCCAAACATCCTTGGTCTATAAATACCTAAGTTGGCATTTCTAGCAAACTATCCTAAGATCCAGGCAAACTTCATTTTTTGTTGTTTATGGTGGAGCCGTCTATTCGAAGAGGAAAGTATCCTAGTTAGGTAAAATCTCTTTCGATCGCTCGTTTAAAGACTTCTGTGGGATCAAGAAGCTCTACGAGTACCGTTAGTGGGAAACCAGATAATTACAGTGTTATTAGTTTTCAATTGATTTGATTGACTAATGGTCGTTGAAATTTTGATTGCACCTAGTTTGTTTATGCTTGAGAATCTTCTCTTCTGATATAAAATTCACTAAAACTAGATCAGAGTATTGACGGGATGTTTAAAACTGTTGTTAGATCTAAAGACATCTTGTGATAATCCATTGTTAACAGACTGCGTTCTGTGCTTGATTGATCACACGAGATTCAAGTGGTGTTGTGTAGGTTATTGAAGATAAAAGAAGATTTGAAGACGAATAAGATTTCGTATTGGTTTTCGTATCTTGTGAAACCTTGATCGGCTGATATCCAACTAGAATCGAATTTATTCGATTGATTAGTTGCATGAGATTAGCATTCTTTATATTTCTCTTTGAGATCTATATTGATTGAGTGCGAATCTATACTTGACTATTTCGGTAGTTAAAGTTAGATTGATCTAACCAGACAAGGATTTTATTAGATTAAATGGAAGAGCCCTTTTCAACGACTCATCTAAATCTTTAGCAAGATTGATTAGAGTGGTAACCAAACAGATTCTTCCTTTGCTGTTTGGAATACGATCCAAAGGACTTGCTATTCACGCGCGTGACTCTAGAAATCGAAGGAACATGGATACTGAGGAAACTAAGTGGCTAGGGGTAGTATGCTTGGTCTCAACTATACGAAGTTGGTATTAGATTTTATATAACAACTTAATTCTGAGAGTATTCAAAACTGGACTAGGTCCCGGGTTTTTTTTGCATTTGCGGTTTCCTCGTTAACAAAATCTTGCTGTGTCTTTTACTTTGATTTCCGCATTATAATTGTTTATTATAATAAAGTAAAATACACATATACGTTAACTCCGCATTACTTGATAGTGATCCTATGGAGTTTGGTTATTACCGAACCTATTATCAAGTAACACACTTTGTTGTACTATTGTCTGATCTTATATCCATAGTCAATCACACAAGTTATCTTATTGTTGTATTGTCTCGATCTCGTATCCATAGACAATCACACGAAGTGTGAACCGAATTGTCGTATTGTCTCGACTCTGTCCATAGACGATCACATTTGGTAGAGGACTTATAGGTTGAAACAAAAAGATTGTGGTCTATTTGGGTACCCTCGTCTTTACATATTGACAACGTGGAAATATCTTTGGTGAAATCCATGCTATGGAGACAGTGGAGCAAATAATCACATTGCTAATGATTACACTACCTATGATGGATATGACTACAATCTGACAACTAATGGAGAAGGTATGACTATCAATTCTGTAGGTTCTGTCACCTTTCCTACTACTAGTAATCTAGAGTTTAATAAGAGGAACATATCATCAAAATATTAGGTTCAAATTCATTGTCATCTGGACTTTAAAGAAAAATTGGTTCAATCTTATATGAATATTGTACATATAAGATTGTCCATGGATTCTCCCACTATGAGAATAATTTCTCTAAATACTATACATATCTAGGGAATCTAATTTTATTCTATCCAGGAGTGAATATATGACACTACTTCCAATTTTACCCTCACAAATAATTAGCTTTAATTAAATTATGATTTATGAGTGTTATGAACGAGTTAACGTAGGCAAGAGCCACGAGATGCGTCATGTGTACGTCAATTAAACTTTCATGTTAGTATATTCTTGACCAACCTAAATATTTTTACCCACTAGATGAAGTCCATCCATTAATATCATTCTTACAAAAACAAATGTGTTTGGCCCAATCTGACGGCTCTAAATAGGCGTCTCAAGGATATCGACGATTCTCATTGTTCTCGAAATGAAGAAAAGTGACAAGGATGAATCGTGGCTCAAAATACACCCCTCTTATACGCCCTCCTCCAACGTCTTGGATTTAACTTCAAATGCGTTACACACTATTTACAGTTACAAATTACAATAGCAAATTTAATACTTACCCGATTTCTCTCCACTATTGATCTTCCATTACGCCAAAACAGAATTGCCGCATTGACTGTATTAACACCCGCATTCATGTTTCACCGTTTATCTTTTCTCTACCAGTTTTATAAAAATCATATCGCATAGCCTTACCTGATTGCAATTTTAATGATCTCTCTTATCAGTAATCTAAATCATGGGTTAGTACTCTACCTATGTTTAAGCAATTGGTATCGTTTAGGTGAGATTTCAACATAAAAGTGACTGCAATCATAAGGATATCTTCATTCTCCGTAGCCCTAGGTTTGATTCACCTATATTTTCTTCCGAAGGAGCTTCATTTTCTTCTTTTCTGTAACTTGAAGATTCGAAAGGTATGTTTATTCTCTTCTTTCAATTTCGTAGATTTCCACAGTCAGGTATAGAGAAGAATTATTTTTGTTTTCACGGTGTTTGTTCGAATTCCCAAATGAGAGTTTTTATGCCATTTCTTAGGAATAGTTTTAGCTTCACGAGTTACAGAAAGAGAGTGTTACAGTTGAGGCATATACAGTTTGCCCACTCGATTCCTCTGTCAGTAAAACCAAAACCATCTTACTTAATACTTTTAGATGTAGGAAGAACGACATTTAGGAACTTTGGCTTTTGTAGCATTTGTTCATGAATGTTTTGCGTAAATGACTTATGTTTGTTATGATCCCTTAAGCCCAAGTTGATTTCTATTATCATTTGTGTACATTATGATTCCAGTTAGTAGTTTGAATTTCATTTATTTTTATACTAATGAGGAAATTTGTTGATTGATTTAAAGTTCATGTTCTTAGGATGTAGTTTAAAATGCTTACTCTCTCTTTTTTCTTTTTTTGACCTAGATGTGTTTAGACATGAGGTGTTAGTCTTAGAGTCAAAAGCTTTGTTGGTCAGTTTTTGTGCAGAAATGTCCGTAGTTTTATGGGTTACCTCATGGACAGATACGGAGCCAGGACAATTCAATCCCGGGAGCAAAAACAAAAATGCTTTCATGTCATTCACTCGCATGGTAACCAAATAATTGATCATGGTTGCCTTAGATTTTGCTTCTGGTGTACCATCTTTTCGATTAAGTATCAATTTTTCCCAATTATAGCTTTCATTTCATTTGTTGTACAATCAATCCTAGAATCCTAACATATACACAAAATTAGGTCGGTTGGTTTACCAATACCAAAGCACATGTGATATTGCAACAGAACCATATTATTGTCTTCAAAAGACAAGCTTGATAGTAGTACAGTTCCATAGTGGGAAGAGTTTCCGAAGCATTTGGTGATTGCTATTTTATGCTTCTCAGCTTGACTTTTGTGTAATATGGATTGAGTAAGTAAGTACAATTTATGATTTGAGAAAGGAATTGTCTTTCGATATTCAAATCTTGGCTAAGAATTTTTTTGTTTGTTTGGGTTCGGCAGGTAAATATGAGCGTTGTCATCTTTCCCAGGTTGACGAAGTATGATGGGAGCCCATGACTGCTGTAGTAACTAATTCAACCTTCTTTTCTGAGGTTATCTTTTCTCTCAGCTTAAATCTAAATTTGTGGACATCTAACTCAATATTAATTGTAGTAAGTTGAATAGCTCATCACTTGGAATTAGGCGCCAATCCGCTAATGTCTTTTTAGGTGCTATCACATTGAACATGGAGTATTATAGTATGATCTTAGGGGTGTTTGGAAACACGTTGTTTGCGTCGTCCAAAAGGAATTAAAATTGCAAATTTTTGACGTATGTCGTTGACTGAGGTATAGCTATCCATTTCACTTCGGAAATTCCTTATACACTCTTGGCCTGTCTTTTTTTTTCTTACGTTATTTACCTTTCATTGTAAAGATGATATTTTGTGAGCAAAGAACAGTTTGTCGTGCTTGCAACAGACACGGTAGATGCATATCCTATACCACTGGCAATCCTTTTTCTTGAAAGTTTTTCAAAGTATTATTCATAATTGCTTTTCTTTTTTCTCATCGAAACATGTCACAGACAGTATATTTTCTCATGATTTAAAAATATTTTTGTGATCATTATTTAGGTAAAGGATGTGATAGCGAATAAGGAAGCAGCGTGGGCTGTTTTTTCGACACCGGACAGAGAAAAATCAGCAAAAAGATTAGTATCAAGTGTACAACGAAGCCATAAAAATGCGAGAGTAGAGGAATTGCGATAGATGACATTTCAACTAGCTGCCTCTTCTTAGGTCACTCTTTCACACATTCCTCTTCTTAGATGACCAATCCCACTTAAGTTGCCTAGACTACCATAGTAACAAAAGTGAGAGATTGCAAGATCTAAAACCTGAAGTTTCACCACTTTTCTGCCTTTTTTATTGTTTTGATATATGTCTATATGCACATGTCTTTGATAAATCTTATCATGTTGTACGTTCTCATAATTTGTAAATCAAGAAAAACAAACCAATTTTAGGCCTTAAATATGAACGTACATGACATGAGGACATGGGTAATGTCATTTCGTAAAAAAATTCATAGGGGCTTATAAAGTGAGGTGTGACTGTAAATCATTGGGTCTTATAAGGTGAGGTTCACTGCAACTTTGAACTAAGTAGCTAAAGGCATTGTTGTTATTGTTCACTTCGTCCTTGGCTTTTTGTTTGTTAGAGTTTTAAATCTGGATTACTCATCATCTACACAGAAAGATCTAGATACCCTCATATTATATTGTTTTTGTCTTTCTCACAAGTATTTATGAAAGTGTTGTTTCAACATTTGGGAATGGGTTGTCAACTTCATGTATCCACTTGATGTATCACCTAATGACAATCGACTATTTTGGCAGCGGCAGAAAATGGGTAGATGACGCTATGGGTAGCACCAGCAAATCAGCTGACTGAAACCTGAAAGAGCATGGAGTGGACTAATAACTCATCGTGGTTTCTGTTTCCGGGACACATGTAAAAATATACCAAGGTATAACTAAGATTTTTTTTCCTTACCCAAAAGAGGTCTTTGTTTTTCAATGCATCTGATTGACAGAAGGGAAACGTCTGCACGAGGAGGTCCTCTCAATACTTAACGAAGAGAGCTTCTCTCAGTACTCAATGTTGGAAACTAGAGGTGTAAAAGATGTAACGGCGTTTAGTAATTTTAATGATATTAGGTTTAATGGCTGAAATAGAACTAATAGATATCACATATGCTGCCTACTCAACCAACGTTGAATAGGACTTACGGAGGAGAATTAAAAATTGGTGTCTGGCGATGAGGACTAAAAGGTGCATCGATAGTATAACTTGAGTGGTGATATGCAACATGTTGACTAAAATATTAAGTACTCAATATTGATGTTTTGGGTTGGTTTCGGTTTCTGTACTGGATTGATGAATACATTGTATTGCGTTACTGCTTTAACGTTTATGTTTATGAGACGAGGAGGTATTTCCAAAACATATGAAAATCAAAATTAGAATTTTTGTGTACTGGTACCACTTTATAGGAACTCAATGTTTGATGGAATCAGTAATTTGATTTTCATGTAATTATTAAAAAAAAAAAAAAAAAAAAAAGTTTGTTATGAATTGTTTGTATGCCTACGAAAGGATTATGGCAACCGGGTGTGTAATACTAGCCAGTTTGATCCTTCTGCTTATAATGTTGGGTGGCCATGTTTAAGGTGTCCTGTGAAAAATTCTATTCACATTATATATTACATTGCTGACTGATAGGTCGATACGAAATTCCAAAGTATCGCAACACATTGCCAACCATCATTTACAAGACTCCAAAGCCCGGATCGTTACGGCACGGATCATATTCTAGTGGTATTTCTAAATTGTCAGGGTAATTCAAACTCAAACTCAAGGAAGGAAGTATTGTACAAAATGCTAAGCACATGTCACTATTTTGTAAAATTGGTTAACGCATAAATGAAGATGGTCGCATGCAAGACCTCGCAATTTATGATGATATATATTCCAAAGTACAATACCATATCAATAGGGGAGAAATAATCAGAAGAAAAATATGGTAACTAAGAAAATTAGAATCCACGGATAGTACTGGACCATTGGATTAGACACAAACTAAGAAAAACGTGCGGCCAGATATGCAAGTACATTTTATTAAGGATTACGTTGAATTTTCGTTGACTAAAATTTTCGTTTCCTATAAAGTATCAAGGGCAGTGATGGAACTACAATATTTAAGACTATTTTAAATTAATTCCACTAGTTCCAATATAAAATTGTGAAATCAATACAAGATATGGTAAACAAGTTAACCGAACCCTGTTCTTAGAATACTTAGAATAGAGGTTTTATTATATCTATATTTTTTTAATAAACAAGTAATTTCTAGCTTTCCCTAATCGACACAAAGCCCAATATTATTGCCTCAAGTTAGCTTTTTCCTGGTAGTATTTCAGCTTTCCCCTTTTAAGGATCATCGTTTTCCCCATCTCTAGTATATCAAAAGAAAATTTAGTGGAATTCATAGGTCTTGTTTTATAGGATGAATCTCAGATTACTGTAAAAGAAATCAAATAAGAATATTTTTTTACCCTTGGCACATAAAAGAAAAAGGGTTAATAGGTTTGTATGATAAGCTAGTCTTCTGCTTAGTATCTTACCTCTCGATTAGTTTTTATTCCAAACATGAGCCGCCAACAAAGTCTGTGCAAAGTACTCTAGAGTCTAGAGTAGACCCTTAAAATACCTTCTAGTGGTATTACTAGCAACCAAAGTGTTTGGAACCCTTCAAAATTACTCTCTCTTTAGGATCTAGGTAAACGTGGAGCAGTGATGCTAGGTGTTCATTTCCCGAACTTTCGGGGAACACTAATCCTTCATTTTCTTCCAATCACCGGTGGTGCAGATTCGTTTCCTTAAAGTTGCTTAAAAATAATTCCTTAAAATCGATTCCCATGGCGCGGGAAACGTCAAAGATTCCAATCATTTCAGTCTACCAAGAACCAAGTGATCGGACATCCGGAGCTACTAGCACTTAAATCTTTCTCTTTCTTTTTGGATGGGATTTTTTTAGCTAGGAATCTAGCTCACAAGTTTGACTCCAGTCACTCATTAAATAAATTTCTAAGGGATGCTAGACTCGCGGATTATCCACCGAAATTTCTCCCGAGAGAGAATCGTGCAACAGTTATCCGATGATTCTAACATTGGGATTATATATATGGAAAGTGGGTCCTATTTTGTTAGTGTCCGGTTAAATCTCGGGAATATCTCGGGAAAGTGGGCCAGTATGAGCCGCCTCTAGGTGTTATAGAGTAATTTGAAAGAGTTCATTTTTATGTGCACTTCTTAAATAGTCTAGCCAAGAAGTCATTCTTAATACATAGCACCCAGATAGAAATACCAGGTGCGCACTCGTTAAAAAGTCAGAGTCCATGTGAAAGGGTTATTGCCATGGTTTTTACTATATATGTAAATGGCAAATATAACAAGGAACACGATGATGGACAATATTTTCTATTATTTTAATCATTAGAGATCTCTTTAACTGGAACCTGGAAGCTTGGAACAGCTAAGAAACATAGACCAAACAGAAACACACTATTGATTGGCATTTTACTCTACATCAGAATTATACCACTTCAACACACCCAAATACACTAGATCGAAAAAAGACGAATAAACGTGTAATGCATGCATACGAGTAACATTTATCCAGCTTAACATTTTTCATCAGCTTCAGCACCTTGACCGGAAACAACACTGCTCATCTGCAAAGAACTGTTCTGCTTCTCATTTGATTTAAACCACATCGCGCAAACAAGATAAGCTCCAAAGTTGACGAAACTTAACAACGCAAGAAGCGCATAGAAGAGATCAAGCCTTCCATTGTTAATATCATCAGTTAACCATCCATGCCCATCACTACTTCCAGTAACTTTTTGTACCACCGAGACCAAGAAACTACTGAGGAAAAAACCGAACGATAGAGTTGTAAGAAATAAACCAGTACTCATGGTTTTCATTCCTTTCGGTGATTTAGTTATGAAAAAGTCGAGCTGGCCGGTGTACATAAACGCTTCTCCAGAACCTACTAAGAAGAATTGTGGTATCAAAAGGAAAACGCTAATCGGTAAATCTTTTGAAGTGTTGTTGATAGATTTTGATGCTACTGATAGACGTTTTACTTCTACTACTGATGCTACCGCCATTCCTGCTATCGATAAGATAAGGCCTAAGGAGATTCTCTGCAGGTTTGTAAAGCCTAAATAGAGCAAAGAAAAAGTTCATAGTCAGAAAGATATACACTTAAACACTAAGTTAACTTATTATTCAACTAGTCCATACCTTGGTCTCCTCTCCATTTCTTCATAAGAGGCATGATCATTCGATCATTTACGGCAAGGGTGATCAATATAGCTCCTACAAAGAAGACAGTAAGCGAACCAGCAGGAATCTGAAAACTTCCAATAGACCTCTTCATTGTTGAGGCTTGCTCTACCGAGAAAGTTATCATTTGTGCATAAGTGGTCCAAAATATAATAGTAGTTGCCCAAATTGGCAATAGACTTGTCATCATTTTCACTTCCTCTACTCTAGTCACTGAACATAATCTCCACGGGTTCAAAACTGAAGATGATCCAATCTTCTCGTAATCTCCCTCAGCAACAATTGCAGCTTTGTCCAGACAACTACAGTTCATTGGAAATTAAAAATGTTTTTAGTAATATTAAAAAAAATGTACAAATTTACTTTAAAGTCTTACTGAATATATTACTAACCGGAATTGGTTGGTGTGATGTATTCTCTTCTGCTCGGATAAATCTTCGTATAAGTTGAAAGTAGAAGGTAAATTGAGCTTTCTTTTCTTGATAGAAGCAACAATGACTTGAGAAATATGAACAATAGGGCTTCCAGAGCTTTTCTTGAATCTATATCTTTTAGTTCCTGATAAAAATATCAAGACAGCTATTAACATAGAAACGGAACAAATTCCGTAAGCCCAGCTTCTGCCAACTTCATCTTGTATGTATACAAGTACTGTCACTGCTAGTAATGTTCCAACACTGATGAGAAAGAAAAACCTATTAAAGAAAAATGCCATTTGAGATTTTTCTTTTTCATCTTTTTCGTCGAACTGATCCGTTCCAAATCCTGACACACTCGATTTTAGACCTCCGGTGCCTAACGCGATCAGGTACAAAGAGAGATATAAGATGCCCATTTGAAATCCAGTTGCCGGTGTACATTTTTTGTTGGCCGTGGAATAATAGTCGCATGGTGGTGGACGTAGTTCAGGTAGTTTTGTTGAGATTGCTAACATTCCCGTACCCTATTGGATCAACAATATCATTTAGAATTACGTAGTTGTTAGTATAATATTTTAGTTACTAGTCATCCAAAGACAATAAAAATTTACCAGTATTTGGACTAATGTAAAGATGGCTATGGTCTTATATCTGCCTAAGAACGAATCAGCAACGAATCCACCGAGTAGGCACAGTAGAAAAGAAGTCCCCATAAAATCAGTTACGATATTTGCCGACGTGGTACTCGGAAGATGCATGGTTCCACCCAAGTAAGTGACCAAGTTTACAGCTATACCCATTGTTGATAGCCTCTCGCAGATTTCAATCCCTGTCACCATCATGCAAAATCCAACCAAATTAGCCAGGGAATATTTTCTGGAACAAAATGGACCAAGGACATGCAACTGTGCAAGTGGCAACCCAAAGGGAAATTTGAGATATGTGGTAGAATAATTTGAGAGATTTTTTGTATAGACCAGTGGCGGAACCAGAACCAAAAACACAATAAAGCCAAAAAAAAAAAAAATAAAAAATAAAAAAAAATCACACAGTATGAAGGTAAACAATCAATAACTTTGTTTTTGTTTTTGGGAATATATCATAGTCGGATTTTGGGTGCTAGTTAGCAAGTGAGGACAACTTTCCGTTCCCGAACTTATCCATATTTTTACGTAGGATAATGATCGGGCTCCCTTCACAGGCAACTTTTCTTTGATTAGTAGAGTATTTTTTTGTTTATGACACCAACCAAAAATTTCACGTGCAATTAATTGAAACATACTAGCTAATATATATCACATGGCTGTAAACAAAGAATCTACTTAACTTTTAGAACTCAAATCAGAGATATACGTGAATGCATGATGCAGAAAGCAAATTTTAAGAGAGAAACAAATCATAATGCTTCAGTTAAAACCAGGAGTGTCTGAATCTCGGTGGTCCTCCAGGGTTATGTGGTGCAAAATATGCTATGGGGTCCCAAAATAAAGGCGTTGTTCAATTTGGATTTTGGACGACAATACTAGTTGCTACAGCAAGAGTATCTGTCCTTTTCTAATGAATGAAAATAATACAAAAAATAATGTATGTGCCTTGTGATTATCTTTCTTTGGTCGATTGTGCCTAGTGATTATCCACACCCAAATTTCATTGTACACAACTCGACTATGTGAATCACGTTCAATTTTCGAAGAACTGGGTATACTAATTACTATAGTCGGGAGCTGATCGAAATCCAGGTACCATTCAATAAATAACACTCACAAATCTTAATCGGTTAAAGTTCGGTATCCCGGTTGCCATTATATTCTTCCCACTAGAACTGTACTGTGGTGATTTATAAAACAGTATGAATGCAGGGCTGAGTTCGTGGGTGGCGGGAAACCGCTCCGGTTGTCTAAAACTTCCATTGACGGATAATGCTTTACCTTAACTAGAAGTTTATATGCGCAGAAAATAAATTAAATGATAAGAACGTACCTAATATTAAAGCTGCCGGCACCCAACCACCTGTTTTTAATCTGTCAGCCGGGAAACCTTTGAAGTCGACGGCGTCCGAGACCGCCCAACTCATTTTTTCATCCTGGTGAAACAATAATCAAGCTCAATAATCAAGTTAATTAAAATCAGAAATTTGAATATGGTATTGATGGATACAGTGGGAGACATTCATAAATGAAGAGACTAACGAAAAGTACTAACCATTTTTTTGGTACTTGTAATATACTGTGCAATCGAAAAAGTAAGCTTAAGGAGTCAAGAGCAAACTAAGAAAAACTTAGAAGAATACTTCTTTTCTCTTTTCTCTTGTGTGATACTTCTCTCTTCAAGTCACAACATAGCTGTCCTAGGAGCATCTGATTATATAGGGGAAGATATGGAATCCTTTTTCGCTTCACAGTGACCTCCACTATCGATCGAGCGAGAGACAGAGACAGGTGGATTTTGATAAAGGTGGATATTGATTAAGTTTATAAGAAAGATGCATATATAGAAGTTTCTAGCTAGCTAGGCTTGTTTCCAGAAATTAGTTAATGTAAGTTTGAATTATTGGCCTTAGTAGTGAAATGGAAATTATTGTAAGAGAAGAGAGAAACATGGAATCTTGAACATGCATTGCCCATGGCACATTCATAATCTCACCAGGACTCTTTTTTTTTTTTTTTGTGGATGGATGGATAGGGCTATATTTTGTTTCGTTATGGGAATTGTGAACCACACCACATTTTGGTCTGTCTAGTGCTTTTTCTACCCCACAAATTTTCTTTTCTTTCTTTCCAATTTGGCTCCCTAGCTAGATCTGAAAGTGGGCCAAAGCCAACTAGAATCACAGCCTTTTACATACTTGTGGATTAGTATCTTCTTTTTAAATTCTGGAATAGTACGTGTAAGCTGCAGAGTCCCTATCTGTTATTGTTATGCAGCCACAGGTGCCAAAATATCACCCTAGTGATTATACTAGGAGGTAGTTTGAGGCAACTAGAGCCAAGACTTAACATTGTCATGTAGCTGATCCGGATACGTTGGGAAGAGCTGCTGAGCTGCACCTTGAGCTGGAGTGGAGAACATCAACGTTAACGCCTCCCTCTCAGTGCCTACTGGAAAGTGGTTTTCACTCAAGCCAATTTTCATGGCTAGGGGCCGGTTTAATGGAACCCATCCAAAGGTCCCATGCAACACTGGAGATCAGTTCAACCTTTGCTAGGATTCTAGCTACCTTCGGTGGCAGTTTAGAACTAACAACAGGGACAAAGCACAACCCCTCTCAATCGCGAGACATGGGTTTCGACTTGCGGGCAGTTAAATTTTCATCGAGCAGTATGTTTGAGTCTTGGAGGCATTTCTCTCTAGTTCCCGAATATTTCAGTGTGCAATATATATGAGTCTTACATATGCTACCTAATCAAGGATTACAAAACTTGTTACATTAGATGCTTAAGTCAATTCGTTAAATTCGCGCACTAACACATATATAAAGCAATTGTCTTAGACTAGCTTTAAAATACAATGGATCAGATGCAAGCACAGTGGTAGTTTCACTCGTAAAAATGGAAACAACCGTTTGGGTTGTTGCCTTGTCAGCAAAAGCTCATCAGAATGTCAACTGATTTTCGTTTACAAACTGTACTTGTTTTCGGACTTTGAACTCTCGACTTGAGGTCAGACTCGCCAGTGTCCCGACTCCTAATGAAATAGTAGAAAACTAGCAACTATTGTTAGTCTACCTAGCTTAAGATTAAGTAGAATCTTTAATGATAACCAACAATTTCATATCTAATACAGTTCCTAAATCAGTGTCATTTCACGAAGACATTCTAGAAAGCGAGATGGACAGAGCTGAAGTGGGACATGAGCTAGCTATATTGATGAATATCCTAATGGAATAGGTTCATATACTTCCTAACATTTGCATGGGCCCTGGAACTTGGTTGTTTATCATCCAAAGTCAAAGGCATAATCACAGAAACTTGTAAGGGTTTCCATTCTTATGCTGAAGATTGGTGGGACAAAGTAGTTGTAACTTAGAAGTCTCCATTTCGAAAAATGAGTTAATTCTTTGAACTATAATTTCAGTGGTGGTAGTAGGAGAAGAGTTCAGAGAGACTTATGGTTCTTCACGTTGTGTGTTTGCTTAATTGGGCGGTGGGTGGTAGCTTTTGTATGCTTTTGGCAACAATCAGTTTCTTTCGTGTCGTTTTTAGTTGGGGCCCTTGAATAGAAGACTCGATCGACTCAACTCAACTCAAAACAAAATGCATGTCAATTAGTCTAGATCTTGAGATCTTTTCTAACCATGGTTTGGAGATTTTGTGAATTCGTGGAGAATAGCAAATGGGAAGTATGGAATGTTGGTTCTGGGGGACCGCAGTTGATGGGTTAGAATTAGAGCCTTTAATTCTTGTGGAAAAACCATCAAATACCATGTTTTATAGGCCAGCTGGTTGGTTTAAATAACCAGTTGACTATGAAAACTAGCAAGTTAGGCCGATCGGCCTAAGCGCTAATCAGCTCCACATCGAATTCTTACCATATGCAGGCCAAAATGGTACCTGCTATGATTTTAATGTTGCAAGTAGTTTCCGAAATCGTGGTCCGGATAATTGTGTGTAACCTCTATGGATGTTGTAATTTATGTCTTTCTGAAGTTTTAAATGAACAATTAATATTTGATATGTTGTCGAAGTACTAGTACTACACATTATTTGTGGTTTGTACCCTTTAAAAATAAATGATAATTAGATCTTTTGAGTTGATTTGGTATTTTTCAGATCACTAGTTAGCTAACTAGACCGAGATCTCCTCACTTGAGAATTATATCTTGTTTCTGTCTTCGATCTACTGTCATTCAGATTCCAGGAGAAATAATGTAAAAAAGACACCCACTTTACACGGTTCATCCAACTATTACTAAGCAATGGGCACCCCCACAAAGAAAGAGGTACCCAAAGAATGCATATAATGAAGAGGTAGGGACCCGAAACAATTAGACTTTTTTTTTTATCCGTGGAGATATAAGCAATTATTATATAAACCATCAAGTAGTCTGATGATTCTCAAGCTCCCTCCTTGAGGGGAGGTAAGGGTTCTCAAAGATTCTAGGTTTTAGGTATTAATTGTCTCAAACTGTGTAGACAGGATTGTATTTCATTCAGTATTTATACGTATTACATAAGAAGTATTCAAAACTAATATAAACAACTCATGCGAAGTTACAAGAACAAATACAGCTTGTTACAGCACAAGACTAGGACTTACAATAGATTTCTACTTCTATACACCGAAGGACTGGGACTTACAACAGACTTGGACTTGGACTTAGCTTTTATGTACTGGTGATGTGTGTTGTGACCGCACACTCCAAGGATGGCAGATATACACGTCTAATACCCCCCCCCCCCCAAGTTGGAGCCGGAGGAGAATCAGGACGAAGGCCCAACTTGCTAGCAAGACGTCGAAAATGATCCACTCCTAGTGGTTTTGTGAATAGATCAGCTAATTATGATGCTGACGGAATATGAGTTGGTTTGATGAAACCGGATAGGATTTTCTCACGGACAAAATAACAGTCGATTTCGATATGTTTAGTCCTTTCGTGAAAAACTGGATTTTAAGAAATATGAATAACGGCTTGATTGTCGCAGTAGATTGGAATAGGCTTCGGAATAGTGATACGAAGATCACTGAAAAGATAATGTAACCATTGCAGTTCAGATGTGAGGCCTGGCAAGAGTCCGATATTCTGCCTCGGCGGAAAAAAGGGATACCGTCGGTTGTTTCTTAGATTTCCAAGAAATAGGACTATCGCCTAGCATGGCAAAATACCCTGTCGTTGATCGACGAGTTGTTGGACATCCTGCCCAATCATAATCAGTATAACCGGTAAGAGACAAAGAGCTTGAGGCAGAAAAGAAGATGCCATGACTAACGGTACCTTTAAGGTAACGGACTACACGATGTGCAACATCCAAGTGACCTGAACATGGTTGCTGCATAAATTGAGTCAAGTAATTAACAGAGTATGTTATATCAGGACGAGTTACTTGAAGATAAAGTAGACGACCTATTAGACGACGATAAATACTTGGATCTGGTAGTGGAGTACCAGAAATGGGTAGAAGCTTAAGATGTTGTTCCATTGGAGAAGGAGCAATCTTAGCACCTAAAAGTCCAGAATCATTAACAATGTCAAGAATATATTTGCGTTGACAAAGAAAAATACCTTTGGGAGAGCGAGAAACTTCAATGCCAAGGAAATACTGTAAACGACCAAGATTTTTAAGCGAAAACTGAGATTCAAGTTTATGTTTGAGCATTTGAATTGCAGAGTCATTATTACCTATAATAATAATGTCATCGACATAAACTAAAATGTAAAGTGATACCGTTCCTGAATGAAAAGTGAAAAGAGAATAATCTGCACGGGATTGGACAAAGCCAGTATTAAGTAAGAAAGTAGAAAACTTAGCAAACCATTGGCGAGAAGCTTGTTTGAGCCCATATAAAGACTTGTTGAGCTTGTAAACATGATTATCTCCCTTTTTCTGAAAGCCTGGAGGAAGTTTCATGTGAATATCTTCAAGAAGATCACCCTGTAAAAAAGAATTGTTAACATCAAGTTGATGAAGAGGCCAATTATTAATAGCGGCAATAGACAATAGAATATGAACAGTGACCAGCTTGGCAACCGGAGCAAATGTGTCATAATAATCAACACCTTCTTGTTGTGTATAACCTTTAGCAACAAGGCGTGCCTTATAATGTTCAATCGTACCATCCGGTCTATATTTAATCTTAAAAACCCATTTGCAGCCAATGGCAGTTTTGCCAGGCGGAAGAGTAGTAATGATGAATGTGTCATTGTCTTTTAGAGTTGTATGCTCCTTTACGATGGCATCACGCCAAACAGGATTTTTGATAGCTTCCGTAAATGTGTGTGGTTCATCATTGGTGATAACCGATGAAAGAAATACACGATGTTGCGAAGTAAACTGATTAGAAGAAATATAGTCGGTTATAGGATAAGAAGACCTGGATGTGCACTGTTGAACGGAGCATATGTAGTCCTTCAAGTGAGGTGGGCGATGATGGTCCCTAGTTGATCGACGTAAAATATTTTCTTACGTAGGGACTGTAGTATTAGAAACTGTAGTTTCAATAGCATCAGTAGAACTATGCAAAGGAATTGGAGAAGAGTCAGTACCTGAGTGAGCTAAGTTGGTAGCATCTGGTGATAAAATATGCGGAGATGGAGAAGATGGTACCAGATTAGGATGTGTCGTAGATTTAGGCGATGAAAATTGTGAATCGAAGATAGGAGGATCATCATAGAAAAATTCCTCTTGAACCACGGGTTGAAAAAAATCTCGAGTAGCAACCTGTGCATCTTTGAAAGGAAAAAACATGTTCGTGAAATACGACATCACGAGATATATATATGTAGATTTTGTAGATAAGTCCAGTACTATGTAACCTTTATGATTATATGGATAGCCAAGAAAAACACCTGGTTTAGCACGAGGATTAAATTTATTCACAATTTTAGTATTTCGAGCATAACACAGGCAACCAAAAACACGAAGGTTACAATAATTAGGTTGCATACCTAATAGAACTTCATGGGGAGAGTGTTTAGAGAGGACCGGAGTAGGCATTTTATTGATTAGATAAGTGGATGTTATAATGCATTCGCCCCAGTATGTAATGGGCAAGTTTGCTTGAAAACTAAGAGCCCTGGCGACAGTTAATAAATGACGATGTTTTCTTTCAACCACTTCATTTTGTTGTGGAGTATAAACGCAGCTGCGTTGATGATGAATTCCATTTTCATGAACCCATGTTTGAAACTCACAAGAAAGGAATTCTGTGCCATTATCATATTGAATACGCAGTAATATTGGCAAAAAAGGTAGATAGGTACCTGTAGAAATAGTAGTAAGTTGCTGAGAGTATTGAGTGGCAACATGTCGAGCAAAAAACTTGATAAATTTGCAAGTTTCACCTTTGGTATGCATAAGATATACCCAAGTACAGCGAGAAAAATCATCTACAATGGTAAGGAAATACTTTGCACCAGTGAGAGAGGGTGTAGAAAAGGGACCCCATATGTCACAATGAATTAGTTCAAAACAACATTGAGAAGAAATACTATTTTTATTAAACGATAATCGAGTTTGTTTAGCCATCGGGCATACATCGCAAGTAGTAGAAAAATTAGAATGAATATAATCATGCGAATTACATAAAAAACGGAAACGATCTAAACTAGGATGTCCAAGACGACAATGCCAAATGTCGAATGACGTTTTATTAAGGAGAGCTTTAGGCGATGCTGCTGGAGTTACAGAGACCCGTAGCTGATAAAGACCCACATGAAGATCACCCTGACCAATCACTTTGTTCGTGGACAGGTCCTGAAAAACAAATGAATTGTGGGTGAGAAGTACAACACAATTCAAAACTCGAGTTAACTGACTCACAGATAGGAGATTAAACTTCAAATTTGGAATATGATGAACATTTGATAATTTGAGAGTTGGTTAGAAAACAACTTCACCAATATTTTTGACCATAGAAAATGTACCATCAGGAAGTTGCATTTGGATTAAAGTGCTAACAGGCGAATAAGAAGTGAAATATGATAATGAGTTGCAAATATGGTGAGTAGAACCACTATCAACAAACCATGGTTCAGATAAAAAGGTGTTAAGAAGCTTGCCAGCAAAGTTTACACGGGGTTCCATTGGTGTGTCCTCAGATGGGGGATTGATGAGAGCAAGTAAACGCGAGTACTGTTCAGCCGAGAATGCAGGAATGGCAGGTTGGTGTGCAAACTGAGAATCATGAGGAACAACAGTGGTGTTGGCAGAAATTGGAGTTATTGCAGAAGAAGAAGGGAAACCATGTAAGCGGTAGCATTTGTCACGAACATGACCGTGACGATTGCAGTAGTCACAATGTGGTCGTGGTCGCTTATTATGACTGGAAGATGAACGAGCAGGCGGTGGAGCATGACGGTTAATATTGAGAGCAGCAGATTCAATGTTAGGAAGAGGGCTGGCAGTGATGTGCTGCTATTCTTCTTCTTGTTGTACCATATTGAAGATTCTCAAGGCAGTAGGAAAAGGATCCATCAACAAGATCCGACTTCGCAGGTTGGAGAATCCATCATGAAGGCCCTGGAGAAATTCCATAGCCCGATCTCTTTCAAGTCGTTCCAGCAGGGACTTACCATCTCCACATATGCATACTTCAGTTGTAGCAACAAGGGAATCGTACTGATCCCACAGAGTTTTGATTTTCGTATAGTATAACGAAACGGACATCGAATCTTGACGATTAGCCGCAATAGATGATTTGAGTCTAAAGAGTATTAGCATTATAGATACAAAATCTTACCTAAAGATCCTTCCATATAGCATGAGAGGATGGTGCATACAAATAGCTAGCGCGGATGTCAGGTTGACAAGAATTGAGTAACCAGCTTCCTACGAGATCATCGCAACGTTTCTAGCACTGATATTGCAGCTCATCAGTTGGAGGAGGCAGAGAACCATCCATAAAGCCGAGTTTCCATTTTGCATTCAGGGCTTTGGTAATACCCCGAACCCAGGAGCTATAGTTGTCTCACTGCAAAAATGGAGAAAATAAAACTATTGCAAGATTGTCACTAGGATGAATCACATAAGGATCTAGGGTTCGAATATTTCCTGAAGATTGATTGGATTGGGTTTCTGTGTTGAGATAAATTGGACTGGGAGGAGGTGCTTGATCAGTAAACTCCACCATTGTGAGAAATCAGAGAACTAAATGTGCGGAAGAGATTGAAAGGTCCTAGGATGGATCAAGATGATACCATCAAAGATTCTAGGTTTTAGGTATTAATTGTCTCATAACTATGTAGACATGATTGTATTTCATTCAGTATTTATACGTATTACATAAAAAGTATTCAAAACTAAACTAAACAACTCATACGAAGTTACAGGAACAAATACAGCTTGTTACATCACCATACTAGGACTTACAACATATTTCTACTTGTATACACCGAAGGACTGGGACTTACAACAGACTTGGACTTAGATTTTATGTACTGGTGATGTGTGTTGTGACCGCATACTCCAAGGATGGCAGATATACACGTCTAATAGGTTCGAACCCTGTAATTTCCACAAAATTTCTAAATGAAAGATTTAGGATTTAGTTTAGGGACCACTCTTCCATGTAATAAAAAAGAAGACATATAAACAATATATTAAAACTAGTTCAGACGAAAATATAAATTATAAAATCGACATAACAATCAATGGTTATTCAATAGACAGAGTGAAAGCTAACTGCAAACTATCCTTCAAACGCCACAATTATTTATTCAAATTGCATGTATTAAATTTGTGTTAGTGTCCTTGTTCCATATTATTACAATGTTGATTGTCTTTATTCACCGATGAGCATGGTCAAGTTTTCCTAAGTTTGAAGAACCTGATTCTGTAGAGAAGGTTTGTTTCACGGTGTCCCTCCAAGATTGTTTTGTTGTTCCAAAGGTGATTCATGGATTTTAATATTGATCCTCAAAAAAAAAAAAAAAAATCATATCTAGCTTTCCATATGTGTTAGATTATATATTGTTGCACAAAAAATATGCCAAGATCTATTATTGTTCTGCCATCTTTGAGGATTCAAGTTCAACCTTATTATTCATTGCTTTATGGAGGAAGTATACTTGGTGGAAAGGAGTTTTTAAAAGAGGAAAACCTGACACATCTGAAGAAAGCGCGGTTGGAAAATAAATGCACTAGAGTTTCATTATGTTGAGAACAGAGATGTAAACATTTGGGATGTCTACAAACTTTGCTAAAACTGTTGTTGTTGTCACCATTCTTTATATACACTAGATGAAAAGGAAGTTCATGGAGTAAAATTGATCTCCAAAATTTTATCTCAAATGGAGTTTTCCAAATAGATGTCTTTTAATAAACCTATAATTGAAAGGATTTAGCTGAAATTTTATTTGTTGATTCTACTGTCCATCTAATAGTATCTGTCTTGAGAGGAAGAATGATGATCAATTGAAATAACATGTGCAATTAAAGATCAGATGAAGAGGCTAAAATCTAGTGCCTACATTGATCAATTGATGTATTGAAGTAACCTGGATCTGATATTAAGGAATATGTAGCCTATTGATTGAAAGAATCCAAATTTCTTCCTGTAGCTGATATGATTTTTGTGACAAAGGCAGAATGATCATTTTTAGGTTTAGTTTAAGTTTCATCGCAAATACCAACCCAAGTCCCAGCCTCATGAGTCTATCTCTCAGCCTCACGAGTGAGACTCATCTATGGGTCTCTCGAAACTCAGCTCTCATCCATACAAGCAATATTTAGCTCTTGGCCTCTCGGGATTCAGCCTCTGGCCTCATAGACACAACTTCTAATTCTTCCACGTGAGATATATTAATCATTTCTGTTCATTATCCTCATGGCGCGTCCAACACGTCCATGAGCATGATCAAGACTTAGGTCTCTAATAAGCATGACTCGTGTCTCGGTCTCACGAGCATGGTTCAAGTCTTACGAGCCTCATGACATCCTCACGATATATATTGGTCATGTCTGCCCCATAAATGAATAAATTCACGAAAGACTCCAAGTAACATCCGTATGAGATTTCATTGGTCAAATCAAGTGTTTCATAGTCTCATAGAAACAAGAGACACTTTCAGTCACATATACAGGCTTCACTCTCTGTCTCATGAGCATGGATCCCAGCTGACTGCATGATACCTGAGCGCTACGAGATAATCTCAATCTCGTACGAACATGAGATTCAAGTATTACTAACAAGCCTCAGACACAAGCCTCATCCTCAAGTATAGGCCTCAAGTCTCTTTCATATTCATCAAAAAGGACTCATCGACAGAGTTCGGCCCTCACAGTACATATATGCACGGAAACATGAGGTTGAGGCTCAACCTCAGCTCCTCTCGTGTCTCGTACACAATTATACTATCTTATGATCTTCACATGACTCAGCCTAGTCATAGTGTACAAGTCAGGGAATATTCCTCTAACTAAGCCAACATCGACTACACAAGGTATTGCTACTCTACCACCACTCATCTTGAAGGCTAGCTCAGTCTCACAAATAGGGGGGGTATATTTAGGTTTTGGTATAGTGGTCTACAACGCGTATGGGAAATACCCAACTTTATTTATCACATGTAAATAGAAACAGTAGGTCGGGGAAGTTACTATAAGTAAGGGTTAAGTGCGACTCTCCTTATCTATTTCTCCAATCACTGATTGAGCTAGTGTTCCTCACGCCACTCCATCCTAATCTCACCGACCTGAGATTATATAATACTTTAGTTATAAATAAGTTTTTAATCAATTTCGCTGAAAACATCTCACATAGTATTCTTCTGCAGCCAAGAAATACTATGATCTCTCTCTTATATCTGCTTCTCTCCCTAAGACGGGACCTGATCTTTCTCTCCCTTGACTGAAAAAGTTTCCAAACGGTTAACATCTTGGTTTAGGTGAAGATTGTTCATGCTCAACCTATCGCGACTCACACCAAAAACTCTAAATCTCAAATCTATCTCTTCATACATTTATAGGTATTTACACCTCCCAATTGTGTATTGTTCTTCCGTATCTTACTTCATATATGTAATAAGGTCATATTTACTCTAGTACTTTCTGAAAGCATTTCCATAACCATGGTTCACTTTTTTTAAATTCTTTTAGGATCTAAAGGATGTCTACAATTACTAAAGTATTTAGCTTTTAGAGTTTGGACTCATATTGCTTATGTGGTTGTCAAAAGGTTTCACGCTAGTCTGCCTAGCTGAGCTAAGTTATTACTTTCTATGTTTATAAAATCGAGACCTCGTAAAAAAATTAGATGACTTTATAATAGACCAAGCATTTAGGTAATAGTCATTTTTACCTTCCTTCATTCTGCACTGTAAGTCTTTTTTTTACATAGCGTACAAGTGATTGAATTGATAACAGTAGTATAACAAGATTCGTTATTATTCATTATCAATTTATTACAATTCATGAGTGAAAAGGAGAGGGTACCAAGTACACCGCTAATTTTTTCGTTTTGATAGGAGTATGAACCTGTGTAGTACTTTCAACAATCAAAAGATGCGGAAAAGTAAAAAGCACACATACACAAGAAATTTGTTAACGAGGAAACCATAAAAGCATAAAAACTTCGGGACCTCGTCCATATTTGAGTAACAAACTGTATTAAGCCGCTACAGACACTAGCCTACTATCAGACTTCGAAATGAAATGTAGTTGAGATCGTATCCACTCTCCAAGCAATTCAGTTACAGTCGCGCTCCTTACGTCTCTTGAACCTCGCAAGGATCTATGTAATTGATTCCCTTAGTTGACGTCCTTTACAACCTAAGAGTTGCTTCAACCTAAGTGAATACTTTTGATACCAATCTTCCCCTAACAGATAACCCTATTTGATTTCCGTTTGGATCAAAAATCAAGGATTGGAAATCCGTTTGCAATAAACAAAGCTAGAAAACCTCATAACCCGAAACACTTACACTCAGTTAGCTGAGAAGCCTGAATCTTTAACCACCTCTCAAAAATAATTTTGAACTAATCAACTAAGAGGAGTTTCCAAATATATATCTTAAGAAATTACAAAGTCATCTATCTTTCCTGAAAGAGATTACGAGAACCTCGATAACAGAATAAGCAAGATCAGGATTGACTAACTATCAAGGTAAACATAGTCGGACCTGGCTTCACAAATCCCCATGTGAAGTATTTAGGTCGTAGACCGAATTATGTTTCTCAGAGGAAACCCAAGTCAATAGAGGACGACTCTAGCTATCAACTAGGACACAAAGTGTAAGGGATTGAATTTCCAAGTTGAAAGGGCATCTCTATTTATAGATATTCAAGACTGAGTGTTGCTTAGTATTCAAGCTAAGATAACTTGATATTCAAGCAACACTTTCTCTGTTTAGATGAAACTTTAATTAGGGTTTCAAGTAAGGATGTGAGAATTAGTCTTGAAATTTACATAAATGAATAGATATAGTGGTCCGATTACGGAACCGTGTTTAATGACCGGCAAATATGCCTTATAAACTATAAGCAATTTGATGTTCATTTAAACACTTAAGAATTTAATTATGATCCACATACACAAGCGTTTTAGTGATCAATGATATCTTAGAGGTGTTTACGAGAGTCATAACAATGTTAAACGCATTTAAAAAAATAAGTCTTTGAGTATCTGCTAAAGTTTTACTGGGACCATTGGTGAAACGATTCGTGAATCTTAAGGCATGGTTCACTAGTCATGGTGCAACCGTTCGTGAACCGTGTTCACCAACCCTACTCGGCTCGAAAACTCAGATGGACACAGTTTGTGAACTGGGTTCGCCAACTCTTAGCCTTTTTCACCAATATTGAAAATTCAGATCACCACGCTTCGTGAATTATCCCGTTCTGAACTTGTGATTTGCGAACTGGTTCGCCAACCTTCCCTGTATTTCAGAAACTCGGATATCTATGATTTGCGGTATTGTTCTCCAATCTACCCTGAGTCGAAATATCAAAAGTTCTTAATTTCTTTCTTTTGATGTTTGAAACATCCCCAAACCATAAAATCATTGCTTTGGCAATTTTCAAATGATCCACAAATTAATTTTTGAACAAAAAATTATTTCGAGCTAATATTGTTAAGGACCTTTGAACATCCAATGCTTGAATCATATTTCGAGATGTTTAACAAAACAAGCTTGACTCCAGATTTCCTCTTTGCAATTAATCTACTAGAAGTCGTATGACATAGTATCAAATAGATATAATGGTGATGCAAGTGAGTAAATAGAATGGTTCAGTCTTCACATACCTTGTTGATGAAGTTCTCCAAATATGTTCGTCGATCTTTAGTCTTCGTGGGTGATGTCTGATACTCAACTACCAACTTCTAGTGCGAGACTTAACTTAGTAGACTAGAAATCAAGATATAGTTTTGATCAACTAACATTGACAACAAGCTTGAGATAACAAAACTTGTGGGTTCAACCGAGCAGTGCTCTAACAACGTTTTTTTTTTTTTTGTTGTTGTTAAATTTTGCAAAGGGAAAAAAGATATGTCAAAACCGATCTACTCTGAATTTCAGAGGCCATCCTGAAAACAAGGAAATATTTCACATAATTATCATAGCTGACCAGCGAACATTGAAAAGTTTTCCAAAAGTTAATTTGTCTTTTTAAACAAATTACTTTCAAACTTGTGGAGAATGTACTAGCTGGAACAACTTAAAATAACTGAACAGAATTACACAGCACAAATTATAAGAAAATCAGTTTGCTAAATGAGTACACTACACAAATTTGATTGATCCTCTAACAACGCACTTTATTCATCTTGGGATGTAGATTAAACTTTGAACTAGAAAGCTAAGTGTCGTATTTTAAAGTATAATACCATAAGAAGTATGATAGGGTGTGGGAGAATTTTTTTGATTGTTTTTTTAAACTTTTTTGGGTAAGCCTAAGAGAAAATTTAGACCCCCAAATATTCTTTTTCCAATTTTTCTAAATGTCTTTTAAGTAATGGTATTTAGGTGAAGTTGCAACAGAAATATCGTCCACGCCCAAACGATACTTCGTTTGCTGTTTAGTAAAGCCTTTCACATGCTATTTCACTTGAAATATATAGTACGCGAATGAGATTAAGAGTTTGGGAATCGGGATAATATTCCGATAGGAACAAATTTGCTCTAATTGCCTCTCTATCTCACTTTAAAATAGGAGGCATTCCCCAAGGTTTTCCCTATTTACCATCCCCATTTTTTATATTTTCCATCCCTCATAATTCCTATCCCTAATTATCCTAAGTACCACTCGTATAAAATTTCAAATATCCTAAATACAGTCACTTTGACTTTTTATTTACACCAACAATCAAACCATTCCACAAATAAATAAAAAAAATAACCCTAGCTAACAAATCACGTTTCCGTCTTCATCATCACCACCGACCGCTGCCTGCTCCATCTACAGAATTCATCATCACCTTCAGTGAATACAGAGAAGGACAAAGTTTGGTGTACATGTAGGCTAAATATTAAAAATTGTGGACGAGGGGGACTAGGTCATCATGTTACTTAAAACTAGTTGGAGCATATATGTTGCCTTCGTGATTTACGGCCTTCGTGATTTACACAGTACTAGTTGGATCATCCACTAATTTTTTAGTGGTTAGATACGAATTTGAAAGCATGTGCTACTATTTTTATAGTTGATTTCAAGTAAAACAAATTTTCATCCACTGTAAAGAACTCCGAGTTTCCCATCGCAGTAGATTGCTTGCTCGATATAATTTTACATCTCGTGTAACTTTGATAATCGTCCACTTCTCTTGATCCACGTAGTAGACAGATATTTCACCCAAATTAATTAACCGATGAAATCCCCCCGCTAAGAAAATTCTTTTTCTTTTTCGTAACATAGTGCTCTCCAGATTAAACCTAATGTACTCCAATCTCTTTAAAGCCCAGTTGGTCGAATCAAACACCTCATAATGTGCAGAAAAATAGAAACCGCGGATTTCATCCGTATCCGTCCGTAAAATTGCGGGTGAAACCCAATCCGCAAGATCTATGGGCCGGACACGGGTGGGAATCTCAAATCCGCATGCGGTGCGGTTGCGGTTAGACAATGAAAAACGTGGATTACCCGCACCGTAGGACAGTTAGGGAATTTAATAAAATTATTAGGGATAATATGGGAAGTATGGATTTATATATAAACATCTTATCTTTGTGAAACCTAATTCACTTTCACTTCACGCTCAACCTTCTTCTCTGTCTCTGAGCGGTTCCTCATTTCTCTACTCTGAGCAGTTCTTCATATCTCTTGTATTAGATTCAACACTAAAAAGTATTGGATCGTGTTGAAGAAAAGTTAATGCATTAGTTAATTGCTGCAACCAGTAAGTTTATTTATCTGTTTATTTTTGGATTCAATTGTAGAAAAAAATTCTGGGTTTTTCATCTTAAAGTCTGAAACACAATGAAATTGAACTGGGTTTAGTTTGGTTTGTGAAAGAAAACTGCAATTTTACAAGGAATTTGTGCTGAATAATAGGTTTTAGGTTAGCATACTGTGATCTTAGTAGGTTGAATTTGGTGTTTTGATATGAATTAGGGGTTTGGGATTTGTGTTATTAGTTATGATTGTATTAGTGGTTCATCTAATGGTTTGATTTGTCTAAGTGGATTGAAAATCTTCTAATCGTTTCTTGACTGGATTTGGTTATCTTCATTTGAGTAATGAGTGCAAGGTTGTTGGAATCATCGAATTGGACAAAACCCCCAATATTGATCATGTCGTTTTTTCCATATTGTCCTTTCTTTTGAAATTTAAGTTGGAGTTGAGCTATATTTCTATGTTAAGTAACGCATATTGTTGTCTCTAATGTTAGAGAAACTTGGAAAAGAATAATGAATTAGTGTTTTCATGTTAGAAAGTTTGCTTACGTTGTTCTTATATCTAATAAATTAAACTTTGTTTTCATGAAATTGATGTTGGTTGTTGAAACTGTAGAGGAGAGTGAGTGTTTGGGTATCTGTATGTAGAGAAGGATGTAAGATGGTGTGATGATAACATTGGGATTGGGTAGTAATGAGCAATGTTAATGCAAATTTTCGTAAGACCTCATGTGCTTTGTGTGCTGGGAAAACTACAAAATAATTTTATATAGTTGCAATGTATTGTGATAAATATGTCTTATGGGTTGGTGAAAACAGACAAGAGTTGAATTACATTCATATGGAATCTATAGTTAGCCTTACTAGTTGTTTGTATCTACCTTTTAGGTATCATCTATCTCTATTTTAGGAGAAATTTAAAAAAACTTGATGAATTAGTGTTCTCATGTTAGAAGTTTTGTTCACTTTATTCGTATATCTCATTGATTTGATCCATCCCTTCCTACTGATTTATATTAAGGAATTGGTTTAGGTAGACATGATTAGCTGAAGTAGTCCTATGCTTTTGAGACATATGCCATCATTTATGACATATTTTTTGCGATTTTTTTGCTAGAATGTATACAGTTTTGTATATGATGACAGTCTTATTATTTAATGTTTAACAAGTGATACACTGGTGGAGTGAGAGGAGCAATGAGAGAAGAAGAGAAGAGTAAAGAAGGAGAAAGGTTGGGTTTAGTCCCTAGAAAGACTAAATAATCTTTAATTTATTGTTGTAGTTTCATTAGTTCTTGCTTCTGTTGTTCATACACTTATTTGCGTATCCTGAATGTTCATTATTAACTGGAATGTAATACTTATGTTTTTAGTATTAGACGTAGAAAGCTTGGATTGTACTAGAAAGTTTGGATTGTACTACTGTCGATATGTTTTCAGTCTGCAGTCTGTCATTTTGCGCACCATGCATAATAAGGCTATATATATTTGCAACACATGAAACATACCGAAAAAAGCTTCGTGACTAGGTAACTTAGCTCCATATGGCACGTTATTTTTATGCATCAGATGAGGAAAAAATCATCTTTCCTACCTTCCCACCACACTTGCTTATTAACCTTTTGCAATCTTGTTAGTTAGACCCCGTAGAAACTGTAGTTTTTGTGCCTCTTTCATTTGACTCGAGTGTTTACGACTACATTGTAGTAGGCGCAGGAAATGTTGATATATTTTTCATAAAGGGTTTGTTGTAGTATAGGCATGGTACTACTCAGTAGTCAGTAGCACACTAGCACCCCAATTTCATCCGAGCAGAATATTAGTAATTCAGCTAAGCTTCGTGACTAGGTAACTTGGCTCCATATGGATTTTGTTGAACTCCTCTCTGGTTTCCTGTCTTGTCAAAAATCATCACTTTTCATTTTGTTTCTCTTGATTTGTTTATCACCTGGTCTATAACTCCTCATTTTACAGATGCGGAAGAAATCTTGAAGGAAATTCCGGACATATCAACTTGTACTCAAATCCAAGGACTCTTTTTTGACAGCAGAAGTTCCATTGGCTTGGCACCAGACTTGTTGCATTTGATAGTTTACCTTCCGTTGTTGCAAGAATTAATACTTTTTTGTTTCCGTAAAGAAAAAACACAATACTCTTTTGTGTCAACTGTTAACTATCTTTTGTATTAAAATTCTAGTTTGTGAACTTAGTATTTTTGTTTGTTTTACTTTTTTCTTTTTCTTTTTTTTTCCTGACTAAATCCGCGGTTTATCCGCATCCGGCCCGTATCACCCGCTGATCCGTGGATGTGAAATCCGCGGGTGATTGGGCCGGTCACGGTTGGATTTTCCAAATCCGCAACTTTGACGGATTGGACACGCGTGACCCCTAATCCGCAACCGTCCGTCCGTTGCACACCCCTGATAAGATGTCCAAATCCCGTCTTTGTTTCCAATAAACGAAGTATCTTGAATTGCAGCTTTGGGAATGACTGTGTTACTGCTACACCAGTGTGAAGAGCAGTAAGATGAGTTTTTGGGTTGGGCATCTTTCCCCATTCTCTTGTTGCTGGTTTACAGATGTGATTAGCATGTATACAATCGATAATGGAATGAGAGTCGAGATTTTCAATAATGGGATTCTACCATAATAATAATTTACCGATTAATCGCCGATTAGCAAATTAATAGAAAAAATATGAAGAAATAGGTGTGTCATGATGGTTAATTGAAATCTAACCTTGATTAAAAAAGAGGGATGAACAAAAAAAAGAAGAAGACAAATAAAACTGATAACAGTCATAGTCAGGATCAATTTGACTTTTATGGATGGTACATAGGAAAAATAAGAATTAGGATCAATTTGAAAGTAAATTGATTTTAGAAATTGTGAATAGGATAGGAAATAGGGAAAACCTTCCCCAGAGCCCTTCCTCTCACAAATTTGCTCAACCCAAAGACATGCTAAATTTGCCAAAGTGAAAATGAAATTTATCCGGTAAATTCTAGACCCACTTGAGCTTCCCTTCTTAGCATCCACCGCCTTTTTTCCTGAAAAAGACATGCTAAATTTGCCAAAGTAAAAAAAATAAATCTTATCCGGTAAATTCGAAACCTCCTTGATCTTCCCTTGTAACACCCACGTATTTTTTCCTCGTATCACTCCAAGTCTTACTCCCGCATGTGAATGACTCTGACTTTCTCCACCATCACAAAATGCCATGAGTCATTTATTTACCCAATACGTGTCGATATTTGACAAACTCCGAAAATATTCATGCAAAATACTCGTTCCAGTCGCCACAGCAAAGCCGACGTGTGTCAACATATAACACGTACAGCATAGAGCTTTCCACATTTGCAGGTGATACCAGACACTATAAAAGCATCTCAATGAAACGTTAAAAAGACATCACATTCTCACACTGTTAAAGAGAAAAGTAACAGCAACCCTCCAAACAAAAGAAATCAAGCTAAATCCTTCAAGTCAGGTCTCAAAGATGTCTTCACAAAACTTCAATGCAGGACAAGCTAAAGGCCATGCACAGGTTAGTTAACTAGCAATGAGAGAGATTGGATTTGTGCTCTTTGTCGAAATAGATATAAATTGTAATCCATTCGGATGACATTTGTTTATGATTTTATGATTCTATGGTTTTTTACGTTGTAGGCCAAGACACAAGAATGGGTCGAATCCGCTAAGGACACTGCTCAATCAGCTAGGGACAAGACAGCGGATGCAGCCAATGCCACATCCGATTCTTGCCAACAGAAGAAGGAAGAGGCATCTGGCTTCCTCCAACAGGTAATTATGGATTGGATTACGTTATCTTGTACACCTAACCGAAGGATGCATTTTTCATTGTTGAACTAATATTTGATGGCATTCGGGTTGTTGTTTTGCAGACTGGAGAGCAGGTGATGAACATGGCACATGGTGCAATGGAAGGTGTCAAGAATACACTTGGAGTTAATGACAACACTAGCCACAGCCACAAGAAATAGACAATTCTATGGAAGAAGAAGACGATGCCAATAAGTAGGACTAATAATTGGCATTGTCATTTATAATAAAACAGAAGACAAATGAGGATGATCCCCTCATCATTCTGTGTTCTTAGTAGCATCATTGTCTTTTCATTTTTGTAAGTTTGTTTTCTTCAATGTTTTGATCTGGCAATTGTGCTTGTAAAGGTGACAATTGTAACCCACTCCGAGTGGGGTGGAAATAACCTCCTTTGTTTCTTAAGTAGTTCTGTTTTGTATAACAATCGATTTTCTTCGAATTGACATGATTCAAAGCTTCATCTGAAAAATTGGGAAGTTGTCATTCTATTTGTATTTTTTTTTTACTATTTTTTCTTTTTTTGAAGTAGATAGTGTTTGAATTAGCTCAATTTGAATGAACGCAAGTGATTTAGAGACGCTGGAATTAATTGAGGCTCCTGGATTAAAAAACACAAAATTGGTCAAATAGACCTAAAATAACAATTCATGGGTGAGAAAGACTTGTAAAATTTGATACTGTTCTAATATCCTAAAACCTATAAGACCCTTGTTTAAATCCCACATACAAATACATATCATGTGAGTATTGAACGGGTCCAACCGTGGGATCGGATATTTGTTGATCAAAGGAAGCATTACAGATTAGACAAATTTAGCAGTCATTCTTGGATGATAGAAATAATTTGAGTATTGCTATTAAGACCAATAGAAGAAATCATCACAGTCACAGGTTTGACTTTCAATACTACCATGGATAAAAATCCTTGGGTATATTAATTATATGTCCCTACGTTTAACACCCTATAAATATATCCTTATACAACAATAAATATATCCCTACTCTTTAATAACCTTATCTATTTAAAATTAGGTTACCTTAATACTCTCACCCATATAATATTTTTCTTTATTTCAAAATGGAACAAATTTCTTCCTCTACCACTTCATCCACACCACCACCACCATTCCACCATCACTAGCACCACCACCACCAACATTCAACTACCATTCCACCTACCAACCGCCACCACCACTAATATTCCACCACCACTCCGTCGCTACCACCATTATACCACCACCAGTCCATCACCACCACTAGTCCGTTGCCTCCGCCACCACCACCACTAGTCCTCCGCCGCCGCTACCACTAATCCGCCGCTGCCACCGCCGCCACCAATCCACCGCCGCCTCCACCACCTCCACCGATGCCGCCACCACCACTGGTTCAAATATTTTTGTATCAACAACAGTAATTGATCCAAAAAAAAAAAGGGATCGACTTTCATTGTTGATTCAATTTAGGGGATCAACAACAGTAGTTGATCCCCTAAATTGGATCAACAATGAAAGTTGATCAATGAAAGTTGATCCATGTAAATGGAGTGAACTTGGCGTGAGTCAAACACGCATCATCTGACATGGAGTCAGTCATGCAACCATTGCACTACAAATTCAACATTTGAAGAATTTACATCTATAAAATCCAAGCATTATTATACTAATCCAAGGAAATGCGGTCAACAACAGTAGTTGATCCCATAAAAAATTGGGTCAACAACAGTAGTTGATCCCATAAATAGGATCAACAATAGTAGTTGATCCCATAAAAAATTGGGTCAACAACAAAAGTTGATCCCATAAATGGATCAACAACTGTAGTTGATCCCATAAAAACCGAAGTCCAGAGATCTTTTTTCACAATGAATATGGCTGCTCACTTCACAATTCAACCGAAGTCCAGAAATCTTTTCTCACAATGAATATGGCTACTCACTTCACAATTCAACCAAATAACCATAACAATGAAAAAACAAACCAGCATATATACACGAATCAATTCTAAAATATATAAACTCACCCCATGAGAACTCCTTATGAACTGCATAAATGTTGCAGGCAAGGAAATGTTAAATCAGACACTAAAGGAGTAAAATGAGTAAACTATGATTTTGCTAACCTTCCCTTGAGAACCAATCTAATCAGACAAAAGAAATGTTAAATTTTTCACAGAAGTATATGACTTGTTTGTTTTTCACTAGTTGTTACACTAAACTAATGTCAAAATTAATGAAAGAAGCAACAATATCACGTTTGGTTCACAGCTCACTTTTTCCCTGAATTTTACACTTAAGCATGAATTTTTCAATATCATTAACTCTTCTTGTACTACTAAAAATAACTTTAAAAATCGTACTGAAACTTACTGATTGTAATTGGAAATAAATAACATAAATATGTACCTCCTCCACCACCGCCGTCGCCCCGATCATTATAAAACAAAATGGAACAAAGATCTGGTATCCTGCTCCACCTTCACCTCCACCCCTACCATCATCATCATCATCTAATCGAACAGAGATTTGATATCCTCCTGCACCACCACCACGAAAATCATTTCTATCATTATCACCGCCACACCCATCATCATCAACTAGTGACACAGAGATTCGCGAATTTCAGTACGAAAAATCATAAAATGAATTGACTTATAGATATTTGATATCCTCCACCACCATCATCATGACCATTAACGGTGGTAAAAGAAAAGGTGCAGAAACGACGGTGGTAGTGGTGACTGTTTTGGAGAGAGCAGCAGAGAGCAGAGAGAAAGTTTAGATCTGAAATGAATATAAAAAAACGATTTTCTTTAAAAGCTTATGAATATGGATGGGTATTTATGTATTAAGAATTTTCTTTTAATAGATGAGGGACATAATTATTATTGGTAGGGATATTTATGAAGATCAACAAAAAGGAAGGACATTTATACAATTTCCACAAAATCCTTTGTATCTAAATAACATTTATGTTCCCATGTCAATACAACTGATATGAGTAATGCGCTTTACGCTTGAGGCCTGAATAAATCAACATGATTAAATGACAATGTTCCAATTCCATTTACAAAATGCACATTGCAGTCACTCTAGCTCCTATAATATTCCTGATTAAACCAAACGCCTTCACATCACGCGTATTCTTTGTTCTTAATCCAGTATTCTCCCCACTTTTGCTTCCTACAACAATTTAAATTTTAGTTAATTCATAATGACCATTGATCCCATATCCAACATGAATGAAACTAGTTTCATGTTAAGATAAATCTAGATGAAACCATTTACTTCACAGATTAAACTTGGATGATACCAGTTTCATCCTAGTATAAACTTGTATAAACCATGTACATCAAAGATTAAACCTGAATGAAACTGGTTTCATTCAAGTTTAGATCCGGTGAAACAATATAATCCACGGATTAAACCTGCTGAAACAATATATATATCGTAAATTAAACTTGGATTTTCATCATGTCCATTATACCTAGAAGTCTCTACTCTGCAGACCCAAAATGTCATTTTTTTCTCCCGGATATCATATCTCGATTTAACATTCCAATTTGACTATGGCTACCACAAAGCTCTAACCAACCTAACTCCACCAACCTGGATGAAACATTCCAATTCGACCAATTTAGTGTTCTGCGAAGTAATACGATGTGTGTATACGACATGTTTTACATATATGGCATGTACAAAAAGACATCGAATGCAGATGAAACCAATTTCATCCAGCGAATGCACACGATGAAACCAGTTTTATCCAACGAATGCACACGATGAAACCAGGTGCATAAGGTTTTATCTTTACCTGAAAACAAATTCATACATGTACAAATTCAACAAAATGTAAGCAAGGATTCATATATATACACAATTGCATCAGATTATAGACCAAGATGTAAACAAATTCAACAAAATAAACCATTATGTATGTATATCAGCAAAAGGAGAAATTAGAAAATTAACCCTAACCTCAATTGAAACAAAATTAAACAAATTGAAATGGAAATACAAATGGGTTTGATGTACTTATACTTTTAATTTAATTAATTTTGTAAAGCATGATGTAAGCAGGTGCATCAAAAAGAAAAGAAAAAAGTTAGAAAACTTATGGGTTTTAGGATCATCAAGATTCAGTTCAAGTTCTTCAAATCTCATCTTGTAAAATTAATGGAAGACAAAATCGTAGCTAGTTTTTATGCAATTGAGAAATCTTAACGAAATCCGGGCGTTGGAAAGATTTTTTAATTGTAGATGATGATAAAGTCAGTGGGGGTGGTATCGATTTACAATAAATTTGGTGTTTGGTGGTAGTTACTATGTTGTTGGTGGAGGCAGATGATGGTGGAGTGGTTGATGCCCTGTTTGTGGAGGAAGCCGATGGCCGAGAAAGAAAACGGTGGAGGTCGACACTTTATAGGTTACGGTTATAAATGTCTATCCTATAATGATGTGGATACTGTCCATTTGGCCCAGCCTAATAGTTTAGCGGTCCATCACACCCATGTTATACTGTTTTCTGGGCGTTTGACCCATTTTCTCATTTTAAAAAAAGAAAAAAGATTGTTGCGAAAGAAACCTTAACTGCCCTTTACCCACATAATTTCACCGTCCCAAATTAGATGACCTAGTTAGTTTTAAATTTTGTGCCAAAATAGATGACCTATATCATTAAATAATGAGATATTTATAAAATAACCCTTTTAATTGATTATTATTAGTATAAGAAATATGTATAATTTGATAGTCATGTTTATATTCGTTATGTAGTTATTTTAAAATATTTTACAATGGTATAAAGTTTACGAATATCTATTTTATAGTTAGAGAGATAAATCATTTCTAAATTTTACAAACTATTATACATAAGGGTATAGTCGTAAAAATTACTTAAAAATACTCTCGTCTCCTCCTTGCCTAATAATTGTGCAAACTACAACTAGGTCATCTAATTTGGGACGGAGGGAGTATTTAACTTAAGAGGGAGAATCTCTTCACACTATCTCACATTTCGGACGATATATTTTTAACAAAATCTTGACGGTAACGTATTTGAGGCTAATATTTTGGGGATATGCTCCTCTTGCAGAGCTCTACACATCCACAAAAAATGAGCACATTCCGAAATACCAAGCCTCACCATCTACTAATATTAATTTTAACGGTTTAAAATTCGTTAATTTTCGACGGTTGATTTTCAAAGTAGTAGATGATGGAGTTTTACTTTTCGGAATGTGCTCATTTTTTTGTGGGTATGAAGAGCTTCGTAAGACAAACATAATCCCAAATATTAGCTTCAAATACGCTACCGTTTAGTTTTTGTAAAAAAGAATAGTGCCCAAAATGTGAGATAGTATGAAAATGGGAGTGTAAAGGGATCCTCCCTCTTAACTTAATGACTTAAAATGCCTTTTAAGATCGATTAAGTCAGTAGGAGTTTAACCCAGAGAATTACATGATAAAAATAGGTAAGTTCTTTGGTTGTGTCATTGTTTTTCAACTTCCGTCATTCAATAGTTTCATATGTAAGGCTGTGTTTGATAACAGAGAAAGGAAACAATTCCACGGAAAGTGTTTCCATGAAATCGGTATCATGGGGAAGGCAAGGAAAGACTTTCTATGAAATTCCAAAGAATTGAGTTTAAAACATATTTTAAGCCACTTTTTATTTTTTACAATTCTACGAAAATAGATTTTTGGTTAGACGACGGAAAACACGTTATTTCTATGAAAAGATGGCTAATTCCATGAAATTAACTTTTATCAAACGCAACCTAAATGACTTCTTTCCACTGGAAGTACACAGGAAACTGACCCTATTCAAGTCATAAAAAGACGTTGTGGCTACATTAATACCCCCTTAAAGTATTAATTGTTTTTATTTTTGGTTTGTTTTCAGTTTTCTCCGGCTTCTCATGAATTGTTCAAATTAACCCTTAAACATTCACTCGCATTACCTATATAGCTCACCTCTGCAGATACGTGCATATACTATTTTAACTTCTCATCAAAACAAAAAGCTCTTTTGTTTTAAGTTGCAGGACAGTAGTATGAATGGGAAATAAAAATAGTTTGCTCCATCGAAGGTTAATTTTATTCTCAAAAGTCACTCTTGTATTCCCAAACTAGCTTTAAGGTTTTAAATTTAATCGAAAATTAACTTGTTGAAGTGCATCTAAACACCCTTCATAGTCAAAACACTTGCATGAAACAACAAAAAAATATAAACCACATGATTTATACGAGTTTGTTAACTTTTTTTTAATCGATAAAGAATTCGGTGCTAACAAATTTTAAATTCAGGCCATTGGTATTATCACCCAATAACTTTACCACTGTAACATATTCAGGGTGAGATCATGAATTCATGATCTTTTATCATTAGGCAGAAAAATGTTACAGTGGAATTGCATATGTAAGAAAAAAATAATGAGAGTAATTAGTCGTATTTGTTTCATCGATTAACTAAAGAAATTCATCGTGCTAACACAATCAAAACATTTTTCTTTGAACATATGATATAAAGTATGCTTGTTCGTGTAAGATCAATATCAAGTATTACGGAGTTAACGTACTTGTGTATTTTACTTTATTATAATAACAACTATAATGCTGAAAACAAAGTAAAAGACATAGCAAGATTTTTTAACAAGGAAACCGCAAATGCAGAAAAACCCCGTGACCTAGTCCAGTTTTGAATACTGATAGACGCATTATTGTGTCTAATATGTCTCAATTGTATATATTGTTAGTATTCGATTTTGTATTTATTTTGTTATTTTATGTCTTTGTAGGTATTTTTAGAGAAATAAGCTCTTGCGGCGAAATTGGCTCTTAAAGTGGTGTTTTACACCCCAGGATAGAGTACTAAAGGCACCCCAGAAATGCACCGGAAGCACCCCAGAAATACACCGGAGGAACCCCGAAAAAGTGTTGAAAACACCTCAGAAAAAGTGTTAAAGGCACCCACCAAAATTACTAAAGGCACCCTTAAAATGGATAAGGGCACCCCCCAAGGCAGCCGAGCTGTTAAAGGCACCCGCGTTTTGGATTCAGGGCACCCCTTCTTCTTAATTTGAATTTCTTGTTTTGGCGGGAAATCATTTCATTCACTGGCAGAATTTCGATCAAAGATTTGATGGGGTTGGAGGTAGATTCAAGGGCTGATTTTTTATGGGTAGTTGTGATATGACCTAATAAACATGTTTTTGGCTTTAGTTTCGACTGAATTTGGCTAGATAATCCAAAAGTTGAGAACAGGGCAGTTCGTGCATGGAAAAGATATTCACGGGATTTGGAGAAGTTTGAACGAGTTCTGTGCAAGTTTGTTGGCTCGAGCAACACTTTGGGGCGTGGCAAAGATAAATATGGCAATTTGGCAGCTTCAGAACGCGTGGAGAAATCAAAAATCTGAATTATTTCCTAAACAGGCCGTGAAGAATAATGGAGAATTATATGAAGTTATTACGTGAGATTTCGATGCTGTTGGGTTATAAATAGTTGTTGGGGACTCAGAGAAGAGGTGTCGAGAGTTTGGGGAAGTTTTGGAGGCTACGGAGCGAAGAAATCACGAGTTGCAGGAAAAGTTTTCTGCTGCTGCAACTCAAGAACACGAAGAACAAAAGCCCGTAAAGGAAAGTCGTTGCAAACTGTCGCTTAATTGCGGCAGTTCCCAACTCCTTTCCAGCGACTGTGCAACAGTGTTTACAGCACTTGTATTTTATCGTTCATTTTGTGACGATTTTTGTGCGTCGCAAAATCCTGTTCTACACCATTTTCTCTTTATTTCATTTTTGTAAACCATTTTTGAGCCTAAATAAATATTTTGAGAGCACGTTTACTATGATGAGCTAAACCCCGAAATTGGGGCGATGGAGGAAGCCTTATTTCACACTTGGGTAATTATATTAATTCTTTTCATGACTTTTGCACTAATTTTAATTAAAATTATGATTTGATTAAATTAGTTGTCATTTGATTAGATGGGTCATGCTTAGCTTTGGTGATTTTATGTCCCATTCTTAACATTTACATCTAATATTTTGAGAATCTATCTTGGCAAAAATAAGAGTCACTTTATTTTATATTTTTATTGAGCTATAATTGTTAAAAGAATTATTATTTGAACCTTAAGAAATGAATTTGGTGGAATCCTAAGCCCTGGTACCTCTCGCCCACTTTGTTAATATTTTTGTATATAATTTTTATTAAATTTAAAAACTCGAATCTTCACAAGTCTCAACGAACCTTTTACTACAACAAAGTTGAAATCACATCAAATACTCTCAGAATTAATCCGTTATACAAAATGTAATACCAACTTCGTATAGTGGATACCAAGCAGACTACCCCTAGCTACTTAGTTCCCTCAGTATCCCTGCGCCTTCGACTTCTAGAGTCACGCACATGAATAGCAATTCATTTGGATCGTATTCCAAACAACAAAGGAAGAATCTGTTTGGTAACCACTCTAATCAATCTTGCTAGAAGATAAGATGAGTTGTTGACAAAGGATCTTCCGTTTAATCTAATAAACTCTGTTGTTTGGTTAGATCAATTTATCCAATGATTACCGAAATAACCAAGTTTAGATTCGCACTCAATCAATATGGATCTCAAAGAGAAACTATAAAGCGATGCCGATCTCATGCAACTAATCAATCAGATCTATCAAAGATAAACCGATTCTAGTTGGATCCCAGCCGATCAAGGTTTGTGTACTAAATCCACAAGATACGAAAACTAATAAGAATTCTTCTTCGTTTTCAAATATTCTATTACCTTCAAAACCAGCACAACAACACTTGAATCCTCTTGTGATCAATCACGCACAGAACGGAGTTTGTTAACAATAGATTATCACAAGATGTCTCCAGATCCAAAGATGGTTCTAAATATCCCGTTGATACTTTGATCTAGTCTGAGTAAATCTTATATCAGAAAAGAAGATTCTCAAGAATAAACAAACTAGGTGCAATCAAAGTTTCAACAATTGTTAGCCAATCAAATCAATAATCGAAAACTAATAACACTGCAATTATCTAGTTTCCCACCAACGGTACTCGTAGAACTTTTTGATCCCACATAAGTCTTTAAACGAGCTATCGTAAGAAATTTCACCTAATTAGGATACTTTCCTCTCCGAATAGACGGCTCCACCAGAAACAACAAGAAATGAAGTTTGACTGGCTCTTAGAATAGTTTGCAAGAAATGCAAGTTCAAGTATTTATAGACCGAGGATGTTTGGACAACAAGGAAACTCCAAAACGGAAAATATTCTCAAGATATGCATCCAAGTACCTAATTTCGGTTTTCCTATTTCGGCTTAAATGCCAAACCTATAATTCCGGAAACTCTCGTAGAAAACTTCTATTATTAGTCTAGCACATTAACTAATAATATTTTCCAAAGGATATGCTTTAATTGCTGGTAATTAAAACATATATAATGAAAATCATAATTAAATGTTTTTCAATTTTTCGGACTAGGGATTACCTAGAGTATCAAAGAATATCTTTGAACAATAAATAATGAGATATATGTACATGTTCAAATATGTCGACATCTAGAAGTTTCTTAGCAAATCCTAATTCCAAGCTTCACACAAAACTTACAGAGATATGTGAATAATTGAAACTCGGTTTTGCTTGTTAGGATCGGTTGTACAAACCTCACAATGTAATTTGTGATCAGTTATACCAGGTTGTGAACGGTTACACCTTGCTTCCCAGAGGTATCTTGTGATCGGTTACACCTTACTTCCTGAGTTATCTTGTGAGCGGTTACAAATAACTTCCCAATACATCTTGTGACCGGTTATACCTTGGTTCCAAAGTAACTAATGACCGGTTACAACTTGCATTCCAATATAGCTTGTAATCGGTTACAAATAGATTTACAATGAAGCTCATGACCGATTGCAACAAACTATATTATATAGGATATGACCGGTTCTACCAAAGTCATATTTCATTGGTCATCCAAAAGATATTCAAAGAATAACATGACCAATCGTGATTATTTTTTTCCGATTATGAAACAAGTTCATACATCTACTTCCTTAAACTCATGTAAAGATACATAGTTTTCTAGGATGAAATCATACCTATATAATGCACACATAATCAAATAATATATACAATATATTATGTTGATGTCGTACTTACGAAATTTCAAAAGATAAGCGTTCATACTTCGTAATATGTTTTCCTTGACACTTTGATCATACTATTATAACCAAGTCACATCACTAGAGTGTTATATACAATATATACAGCTTCGCATGTTATGTTTTCAATATAGCATGACTTGAAAGATACGTTAGGAATGGAAACACGATCAAGTCAATATTATTAACCTCAAGTGGAAGGATGATGCCGTCGTTGTAGTCGTTACTTCTTCACATTCTTCAGGTCTTCGCAGTAATACTTATACGTCTCAACATTCCTAGACTTTCTAGTCTAACCTAAAGGAAGTTGTCTCTAGTATTTAATCAAGCGACTCTAGATGAGTTTTGATACTAAAATATGACAACCAAACTTGACATACCAACGCTTGGTGAGTTCAACCAAGCTATGCTCTAACACTGACCCCTTATAAGAGGAATAAAAATTCATCTAGAATAAAGCAAGTAGACAAGATAATCTGGCCCTTGCTTTTATTGAAATAAGAAATGATAGTTTTCTCATATAACTTTTAATGAAGATATTCAAAAAAAATCTTCTATTTGACAGCTTCAAGAAAAGATGGAGTCTCCGCTTCCCCGGGGCTGACAGCAAGACCCGGAATTACTTTGCGGCCTCTATAGGAACCTGACATATTCATTAAGACAATTCCAAAACCACATTTGTGAGAACCTTTATGAAATGAAGCATCACAATAAACAAATATACAATCATGTGGAAGGGTATAATTGATGTCATTATTCGTCGCAAGACTCTGATGATGACAAGGAGCGTCCTCAGCTAAGACTAAAGAGCTTTGGGTTTCTTCAGACATTTTAAGAGCATATCTCACAGTAGACAGGAATGTAAGTGTTTCTCTTTAAAAAATGTTGCATACCTTTCCTACCATATGCACCAAGTTGTAGTCATTACATCTATCATGTGATTCTGAAGATTACTAGATGAAAGCCATTTCAGGATCCAGTCTTGAATACTGATGTTAGAATTTATGTCTTGAAGGACTTAGTGACCAGTTGGGATGGCAGACCAGACAAATCCGGAGAAAGGGCAACTCAGAATAATATATTCAGTAGTTTCAGCTTGACAAGAACACATTTTGCAGATAGCATCCTGACTATTATTGAATCTAGCTAGTTTAGACCTAATGGGTAAAATATGTTCCACACATTTCCATAGAAAAAGTTGAACCCTCGAAAGTAAAGGGACACTCCAAAGAGACATATAAGTAGAAAGCTTAGGATTAGGTTGGATATTGTGAGGGAGTTAATTAGCCAAAAACTTATACACAGACTTAACGTAAAAATCCCATGATTTGGTGTAGGGCCAGATGAGTTTACCAAAAAGAGGAATTTTCATGTTACATATTTTTTAACTATTAACAGAAGTGAAATAATCTTGAACTAAGGTGACATCAGTGTAGTCAAAATCGCTCTTCAAGGATGATTACTCACCGAGTAATCGCTACATGCTATATGACCGAGGCGATTTCCGTTTCCAAGCCATTTCTGAATTTTAGCGATTAAGGCGGACGATTTTGCCGATTTGGACCGATTTTTGAGCAAAACGAGTTAACGATTTTTCCGAGCTGTCCTTGCATGCACTAAAATCAGAAGAAAAAAAATGTTCATAACCCCTCAAATGGGAGTTATCAAATAGAAAAACCTCAAAATACATAATAATTACGTTCAATATAAATATATTACACACTTAATCACATGATAGTGTTAAGAATTTAATTTTAATTAGGTGCAAATCATGACTTATAAGCACCAAAATATAAGTATCTAATAAACAGATTCCGAGTATTAGACCGAGTTTTGGCGATTTCAAAGTCCGAACTTATTACTCCTCGCTCCAAGCTCCCAACCGAGTAGGACCGAATAACGATTTCGACTACTTTGGGTGACGTTCCAACTCCTATTGTCTGGATTTATGAAATCAACTACCATGTAGTTGGGATTAGGTTTGGTTATGCAAATGGAATTCACACTACCTAAAATACATTTGTGAGTAAAAGCATTCACATTATTTCCATCCCCAATGTTCTAATGAGCATGTTGCTTAATAATATCAAGACCATGACAGATTCTGGACTATACCCAAGACATGCTTCAAGGGTTTTTTGTAATGGAGAGGATCACAATCCTTAAAATATTTACATTTAAGGACGATCACCCATAACTCATTTGGAGAATGAATGAGATTTCAAGCTGATTTAGTCAACAACGCAATATTCATTTTTCTTTAAGTTACAAAAACCTAACCCACCGTGCAATTTATGGGTATACACTTTATCCCATCATTTGAAATAAATTCCTCTATGGCTATCCTTCTCCCACCAGAAGTCTCTTTGAAACTTTTCCATATTCTGGATAATGAAATCTGGTAAATAAAAAGAATTCATATGGTGGTTAGAAGAGGACTTAAGATTGTGTTTGCCTAGAACAGATCTACCGCAGGGCCGGTTCTGAAGGGTGGCAGGGTGTGCTCCCGCACAAGGCGTACCAGTTGGTTAAGACGTACAATTTGGTTGAGTTACGCTTGGAATTTTTATGCAGTATTGGGCCAACTGATTCATTTTTATTTTATTTTTGGCTGGAATTGAACTAAAAAAGCCCATTTTGGATGAATGAACTTCTCTTAAAATTGACAAAACCCTAGAAGGAAATCAGGCATCTCAAAACAATATCGCAAGTTCTAAAGTGAAAGAGTATTTGGTTGATGGCTATATGCTTTAGTATGTTTTTGGATGTAGTTTAGTCCTCGAATTATATTTTTGTTTCAATCTGTTAATCGACGTAGTTTAGACCTTTAGTTTTGTTTTCATTTCCGATGGAAAGTTCCCAACTTCCTAATACTTTTTACCATACGTTCTTCTTAAGTTGTGCGGCATAAATTACTTCGTTTCAATGCTATAAAGTAGATTTTATTTATGCGTGAAATTTTATTTTGGATAAAAAGACGTTTTGATCTTTTTTGCACAAGGTCATCGAAACTTTAGAGACGGCCCTGATCTACCTAACTATGTTAGATACTTACCTTTTCATTAGCCACTCGATTATCAAAGTGGTTGTTTAAATGGGAAATATTGTAACGAAATTAAACACGATAAGCAATCATTAAAGATGGTCGAAGTCTAGGCAACCGTTTGATTCGAATTTAAACGCAAGGCTAGTTATTTTAAGACCTTTTCGCCAAACAAATGATTTTAATGTGACTTTATTACCAAGAAATTAAAAAATATAATTAAACTTTTTTACTAAATAATCCAAAATTTGTTTACTTGGGTGAGTATTTTATTCTTCGTACTTTCTTAGCTAATAATAATACAATACGACATCGTTTCAACGATACATGATTGGGTTGTTCATGTAGGGTAGAAGTATAACAATATGAGGAAAATGATAAATTTTATAATTCTTTATCTCAAAGACTCTATGATAGTTTTATTATTTTATTACTATTAAACGGTCTAGTTACACTGATTTTTAGAAACTTTAGTGTGGAAAATTACACTACTTACAAAAATATTGGAACCTTGTTGCTAATTTAACAGCTAACCAATTTAACTTAACTCAATCTCATTCATCCGAAAACATACATTTTTTTCAAAAAACCATTCATGTATGGAGTCTATGCCCTTTGTTGCCATCTCCTCATTTACCAAATCCAAGTCAGATGCATCGTTGAAATGTCTTAGGCACCTTTTTGTGGAAGATTTCTTCAGTTTTCTCCCATGCCTCATCAACAGTGAAAGCTGCTAGAATATCCATGGCTTTGGTGCTAAAATTCTCCGTGAAAGCCACTGAATACCCATGACATAGCTACTAAATTCACCTCTACCTGTATACAAGTTTTTTCCCTTGTGTACTACTAGTATTTATAGTTTTGTCCGTGTGTCATCTGTTTTGATTATGATATGCTTAAGAGCTCAAGCATTTCAAATCGATATCTATGGTCATTCATTCCGACAATTTTCTAACTAACCGATTAGGCAAATAAAAATTTAGTTGCAGCGCTGCTCATACAAGATGTGCCATCGATTCTACATTCCCAAGGTTTGACTTTTTGTTTTAATTCGGAGTATAAAATTCTTGTTGGGATATTCTAGACCCCACCTGAAATGTTCGCCAGATTTTTGAATTTGCCACTATGGTTTAAGTATCGTGTAAACGCCTAAACAGTTTATTTCTATCCCTAAATCTTTAATAGTCCGTTCATGAGATAGTTCAAGTAACTAAAAATAATCTAAGACGAAATCACACACCAAAAGTCATCTAATGGCTGAAGTAACCCCCGAAGTTCAACAAATTATGCCTAACCACACTGCAAGTCTGCAAAATCCTTTGTTATTCACAAGTACTTTGTGAAACGCTCATTTCTGTCTAATAAGAATGCAGTTTAAGAGTGATTTTATGAGCCAGTGAACCATATAATATATCGAACACAGTGCTAAATTTGTATCTGTTGGCCAATGAAACAATAAACGGAGACATGAAGAATCTGTGCTTTTTCCCGCAAAAACAACGATCACTTGTCAAATTCTGAATCCTCAAACCAATTTTCTACAAATTTTCAGTTCTGGCAAACTCGCATGTCAAGCTTTCCACATAAATACGTAAAACTAAAGGAACTACAATGTTTTAAACAGGATAGAATTCCCCATAGGACATGGTCTAAATCATCCGTTGTTTCACTCATATATAATGCATTTATCCGGACGCCGGATGATTTTTATGGCTCAGTTTTCTTTCCAGTGGAGAACTCATTTTCCAATCCTAAGTTCAAACTTTTGTTTCTAATGGTAACGGTGCAGATCCCATAAGGATTCTTTTCGAAAATGAACAACCCTCTAGTCCTAGATATGAGCAAGCTATGCAGATTTTTACATAGGCTTGTGGTCTCACAGCTTCCACCTTCAACATCAACGATGCTACCCCCTTTATATGAAATCCCTTGTAGTTTTGTACTTTGGTGTTGTTAAGGAAGTTATTCCAACTAACTTTGCTCTTACAGATCGGAAATCTCACCTGTGGCAGTGTAATAGGATTGAGCACGCAATGGATTTTTTAAAAGCTATTCCCATAAGTGGGTTGAAGCAGGCAGTTCAGGTCAGTCTTGCAATATCGCTTCGGAGTGCCCTTTTTTGTTGAAGGCAGCAAGTGTTCATGCTGTGGCAAAGCCATGGACATATTTGGTGACCACGCCTTGCATTGTGCAAGCGATATCGGTCCCAAGTTTCGTCATGACTTGGTCAGAGATGTTATCTCAGATATGTGCTACAAGTCGGGTGTAGTGCTAGAAAAGAAGTCTCTTTAGGGTTCTTATCAAATGATATCAATGCAAAGGAAGCGAAGCCTGCCGATGTTCTAGTATACAACTGAGAAGATGGGAAGGACGTTTGTTTTGATGTCACGGTCGTATCCCCTTTTACGAGTGCCAGAACTCGCAACTACACACCGGGCCATGCTATCTCTTCCGCAGTTTCACGTAAGTGTACCAAATACTTGGACAAGTGTTTGTCACATGGCTATGGGTTCAATGTTTTGGCTTTTACTACCTTTGGTGAGCTTAGCGAAGACGCTATCATATTCATGAAGAGATTGAGAAACTACTTTATTCATCATGATGCTAACCATAAAGTTGGTGGCTCTTTGTTTCATAGATTAGGCATTATTATTAAAAAAGGTGTAGGCGCCCAGATTATCGCTCGGCTACCTACTACCGACTTTTCCTGTGATGTGTAATGAACCCTTTGTAAATATACCTTTGGTTTTATAATAATAATAATAATAATTTATTTTATTTTATAATTCGATTTGATTATTTGATTCATGTATCTGATATTTTCTCTTTTTGCAGGTTGTATTTTTTTTTATAATTATAATAATAGGGAGGAGAAAGAAACTCCGGCGATTTTGAGGCGACTCATCTGGCGACTGAAAACCAGATCCGTTTTCTCCCTTTCTGCCGGCGTATTTGACTTGCAACATCTTCTTCGTCCTTTCCCCTCTCTTTGTTGTTGTTACCTACATTCAAAGATGCCATTTAGTAGCCTTTGTTTTTCAACTCTCGAGATTTCTGTTTCAGTTAGCGGTTACAGTTTCTTGGTTTTTTGAAGAACATGCCTAGAACGCGATCATCCCACTCTAGCCCTAAGATTTTCACCTTGGGGGAGCTAAGAGAAGACACCATTGCATTTATAAAACGATTGATGAACTGCCTCATTAGCCACGACGCCAATTCCAAGATAGGCGGTTATCTCTTTCATAGACTAGGCATTGCTATCCAAAAAGGGGTTGGCACCCAGCTTGTTGCTCGGTGGCCTACCACCGATGTTGTCATTGATATGTAACCTACAATTTTTTAAGTTTTTCATAAAAGCCTTGAACGACACCTTTTCATAGTAATAATTATAATATTTTATTTTATTTTATAATTCGATTTGATTATTTGATTCGTGTATCTGATATTTTCTCTTTTTGCAGGTTGTAGTTTTTTTATGAATTTTTTATTCTTAAATATTATTGCAATCCAAACCCTAGTATCCTGATTATAAAGTAGAGGCCGATCTTCGGATTGGACGGGCTAGGTGCCTCGCACCTTCGTAGCCCGTATCTTGATTTCCGGACCTATCTCTGTAAATTGAACCAGTGCTAAATTGGGTCCCAACTCCCCAAGTTGGGTGGCGACTTCGATATAATAATAATTCCAAGTGTATTTCCATTTTAGATATTTTAGAGATCCTAACCGATTTGCACACACACACGTGCACGCACCCATTTGCAAATTGCATTCCATTTCGCATCGTCAGACGTTCGATTCTTAGGAAAACAAGTGGCTAGTAAGCTGAACCCGTGCCTTGGGCCTTATGGGAGTAACTAGCTGAACCACCACAAGCCTTAGCCCAATACCAAAGAAGACTAGTCTAACTACGTCTGAGGTATATTTTGCTAAGGTAACCCAAGCTTACCCGAGAATTAGTTGAACCTGCATGCACATGCATTTATTGTAACTACATTCATTGTTGCACAAAATCCGAGGCATACGCACCCTTGTGTTACCATATATTCTGTTTGTTTCCTTGAAAACAGGAACATGACCATAGAATCCGAAATGGCTAGCAATGCTGGGGCAGTGTCCTTGTTGCGTGAACAATTCCATAAAATGTTGGATACCAAGTTCATTGAATTGACAGCCAAGATAAAAGCCGAGACCAAGAAGTTTACTCTCAAGGCCATTGCTGAGTCCACAAGAAAATATGAAGGGTCAGAAATGAGGAAACATGACAAAAATTACCATAATGATGAAAAGGTTAAAGAGGATAGTTTTGAAGAGGTTAAAGATGACATTTTTGATGAAATGGGAGAGACCATGGCACGAGAAAAAAACTTATCCCAAAGGCTCAAAAAGATTGAAAGGACCTTGCAGAAAATGGGTGAGGATACAGTAGATACACATGGGCTATATCCTTATCCCGATATTCGTTTACCTCTTGGCTTCAAATTTCCGGATATCGATAGATATGATGGAACTGGGTGCCCGAAAACCCATATTCGTATGTATGTTGGGTACTTAAAACCATTGGGTATTAGTGATGGGTTGTTAGAACAGTTGTTTCAGAGAAGTTTGACCGGTACGGCCTTGAAGTAGTTAATGAAGACAGACCCAAGTCTGGTTTCGACTTGGAAGGATATGGTTGATATGTTTGTGAGACAGTTTATGCTGGTCACTGAAATTCCGTTTACTCGGAAACAATTAGAGGCTGTCAGACAAGAACCCAATGAGGCATTTACAGAATTCTTTCCACGTTGGAGGACTAAGTCGTTAGAACTCGATGAGAAATTAACCGAAGAAGTGATAGTAGATATTATAATGAATTGTTTGAACCATGAATATTGTAACCGACTGATATCATCTTACCATCCAACATTAATCACTTTATGGAAGGCGGGTTCACAGATTGAAAATGCATTGGACAGGGGCAGAATGACATGGTTGACCAATCCGGAGGACTCTAATGAGAATAATTGCGAAAGGGACACATTTACAGATGAAAATCAAGTGAATAATGTGCCAGTTGCATTAGTAATTGCATCACCCGTAGGACCATACTAGGGGAAGAGCACGAACTGGAATCAGGGTAGATATGGGCGTCCACAAAGGAATTTTGCGAAAAGAAAGCAGTTGAATACAAACCCATTGACATATCATCAAAGGGAACCCATAGTCAATTTTGTCTTGGCAGAAAATAAAAATAAGAAAAGAATCTGCTGTCAATAAACCTGTCCACATCAGTGAGCTCATCATGGATCAGGTACAAACTGTTAATTCATTTAATTCAACTAATCGTCCTATTTTTCTGTCTGAATTAATGGCAGATTATTATGGAGTGGAGCAATCGAGGAATGTGCCAAATTACAATCGATTCCCAGCAGAACCTGTGCATATCTATGACCTTCTACCGATACATGTCGCACCCGTTAGGCCTGTGCATATTTCAGAGATCTTGCCTCATCCTGTTCAACCACCCGCGAGTCCATTCTACCTTTCAGATATCTTGCCAGATCCGATACATCACACGAATCAATCTTCGTCTAAGTGGGTGGATCCGTTTCAAAATGTAGCAAGAAGCAAAACCATTTGCAAGCTACCTCATCTCAGGGATAAAAATACAATGCCTCCTACACAACCATCACCCAGGTTGAGTTCTACAAGACAAGTGGATGAACAAAAAGTGGTAAGAACAATAAAGGCTTAGTCAGGTAAGTCTCTAACTCATTCTGTTGAATCAATCAGACCGGTTAAGGGTACATCACCTGAATTTGTAAATAAGTCGTCTTTTATTTCCAATTTTCAAAATATTTCAAAAAATCCAAAAAAAATTGAAAAACTAAAAAACCAAAAAGATTTTATTTGTAGTAAAAATGTTTTGAAGAACAATATACTTGGCAAAAATAAAGTGTTTGAGAACACTGACAAGCCGTGGGGACTGTGGAACCACCAAAAAGAAAAACCTGAACTGGCTAAAGAAGTAAAGTTTGTCAATCAGAACAAGGAAAATCAACCTTTAATAAAGGCACCTCAGAGAAAGAAGATGGATACGACCAAGATGTTGATACAGTGCAAGAATGTGCCAATACAGAAGACAGAAGTAGTGAATTTAATTGAAGAGAAACCATTTCAGTTAAGACCAGAATGGATGTGGAAGATCAATGATAAGAAGGAAGAGAGATTCAAAACACATGAATATGAGATTTTTCCACCAAATAAATGCAAGACAACGAATCCTTTACCTAAAACGTTTTCTTACAAGGACGTGTTATTAAATTTTAAAAATAACGGAGCAACTGATCAAAAGGCAAAGAACGATTATCCCAACATAAAGTTTAAGAAAGCAATTAATCAAAAGGAAGTGAATGATTTTCCCAGCAGAAGGTTCAAGAAATAAAATAATCAGAAGACAATGAATAATAATCGGAACATAAGGTTCAAGGAAACAATTAATCAGAAGGTAATGAATAATTTTCCTAGCACAAAGTTCAAGAAATATATTAATCAGAAGAAAACAAATGATATTCCCAGCAAAAGGTTCAAGAAGGCAATTAATCAGAAGGCAATGAGTGATTTTCCGAGCATAAGGTTTAACAAAACAACTAATCAGAAGGCAATGTATGATTTTCCCAGCATAAGGTTCAAGAATGCAGTTAATCAGAAGGTAATGAATGATTTTTCAGACATAGGGTTCAAGAAGATGAAGCAAGCAGAATTTCGAGAAGATCCAAGAATCATACAGAATAGAAGAATTTTTCAACCTATTGATCGGGGCATCCAACATGATCCAGGCCCAGCAAGTGTTACTCGACCCAAGAAATACCATACCTAGGTAAGTGCTAAAATCTATCTAAGGGCGGCGAACGCTTATAAAACTTAAGGAGATAGAAAATAGGTAGGGGCAGAGTCGTCATCATGTTTGGCCCCTTTAGTCTGTCAAAAAAAATAATCAAGAATTAATATTTTCAGTTTTATAGTGTCAAAAAAAGGGCAAATCGTCATTCTATTAAGCCCTTCACAAAAAAAAAAAAAAAAAAAAAAACTAGGAGCTGATAGACCCATTTATGTGTCTATTTTCATCTCTATTGTGTATATTGTTAGTACCCATATTTGTACTTATTTTGGTATTTTATCCCTTTGTAGGTGTTTTTGGAGAAATAGGCTTTTGCGGCGAAATTGACTCGAAAAGTTGTTAAAGACACCTGGAAGGACATTTGTTATTCGGACTCTCACTTTGGATAAGGGGTGACCCATTTCCAAGCAGTTACTAAACACAGACCGGGACTGGATAGGGGGACTCCACTTCTTCACGATTTAGAAACAAAATTGGCGGGAAAAATGGTTTTCACGGACAGATTTTAGGGTTGGAGTTTTGATCGATTTTTATGGAGATTAAAGGGCTGAAATTGATTGGGTTTACTCCTTAGGACTACACAGGCCTGGTAAAGTCTTTGGATTGAACCCAAATTGGCTAGAGATCGAATTAGAGCAAAACAGAGGTGATGGAAGTTTCGAGTCTTTGATGAATTATTTTAGGAATTTCAGGGAGACTAAAGGCAAGATTTTCTTCCCAAAGCTTGATATCTATCTAAGGAAGAGTTTAGAATCAAAAGGAAAGCTCAGAAACGCGTATAAATTCTAAAACAAGAAATTGCCGCAACTTTGCCGTGAAGAGAAAGGAAGAGATTTTGGAAGATTTTGGAGAGATTTAATCGGTCTTTTTGATATAAATAGATTGTTTAAGTCATATAGAAGGGGTGTCGAAAGTTAGGGGAAGTTTAGAACACCACAGAGCCGAGAAATCAAAGTTGAAGAAAACCTGCTGCTGCTGCTGAAGAACACGAAGAACTTCGACCCACACCGAACCATCGCAGAAGCAGTCTTATATTCAACTACAGAAAGTTGTTATCGTTTCTGAAAGTAATCGCTTTAAACCTTCAGCGACCATTACTTTCCTTACAAAAAGCTTTCTGTAACTACAGCTCGTCCTTTTTAATAAAAACACCTTATTTGATCAATGAAATCAACTTTTGAGCATATTTCTAATATGAGGAGCTAAACCCCAACACTGGGATGACGGAGGAAGCCCTATTTCACGCATGTTGTAATTCTAATAATTCTTTTATGACTATTTGCATTGATTTTTAATTGATTTATGATTTTTATTGAATGGGTGTGATATTGTTTGATGATGTATGCTTGGTCAATGTATTTTTGATACATCATGCTTTTGATTTACAGTCATTGCTATTCAAAAATCTACTTTTGGCAAAGAATAAGAGTCCATATTTTTAATATTTGAGCTATAATTGATTGGAATTATTATTTGAATCACATGAATGGAATTTGGTGGAATCCTGAGTCTCAGTGCTTTTTTTATAATCTTGACCAAAACATTATTTTTATTTTTCTAGTTTTCTAAATTAAGTCTAAAAATTATTCTTCACAAGTCCGAGTGAATGACAACCTTACTTACCACTTTAAAATTACATCAGGAGCACCACCATCATCATACTGGGCCCATGAATAAGTTTCAGTCTTTTATTAGAGTGTTTAGTGTGTTGAAGTTCTTTCAAATTAAAAATTTAGAGAGAGATATGTTAGTCCACTTGTATGTCATCATTAGTCCTGTATGTCATCTCCTAAAGTTCTATGGGCAACGGACGTCCAAACGGATAGATTAAAAAAAAGATGAAAAGAAGAAGGAAAAAAAATAAAGAAAAATTGAGTAGCACATAAAAGAGATAAAGGAAAGGAAGAGTCGCGAGGAAAATTGAAGATTTGAAGCGTCGAAGGTCATCCCTAGAAAGGAACAAGATCGTGAATCATTTTTTTGAAGCTAATAGGTGAAGTTAATTATAGCTGGGAGGATTGACATATTTGAAAATTTGGACGGGGATGGTAATATTTTTGGTGGCGTCTATCAGACACGTGGCAGGTCGGGATTCCTAAACCTTTGTATATATTGAGTATTTTGTTTTTCACCTTTTGTTTTTGAAAATTATTTTCTTGGATTTGTTTTCTTAATAATAAAAAAAATAAATAATAAAATAATAATAATAATAAATAATAATTAGTATTTATTAGGAACATGTGCTACTAATAGCTCTTTTTCAAGGTCATCAATTACAGGGTTTCTCCAGACTTTGGACGCAAAAATCGAAGGGAAAGTGAGCCTTACTTTCTACATAAGGATTGTGGCAATCAAGAATGCTCGAGGCAAATTATTTATCTAAAGCACCATATGGATCGTAGAAAGGACAAGATATGATGAAAATATTTTAGCAAAGTCTTAAAGATTGAAGAGCCGTTACTCAGACGATGTGATCGATGTGATGACGCTGCATGTGGTTAGAAGAAGTAATGTAATAAAGCGCAACCTATTTTCGCAATAGTTGGTATGGCCCAAGTACAGCTTTGTCGTGATCTCTATCACGAGGATGTGTACTCGTGTAAAATTAAAATACTTAAAAATAATTCAGATGAACTTTCTAGTGCCATTCTGGATAATTTATGAGTGAGGAATCCAGCATTTAATGTGCAATATTGGTGTGTATATCTTTAGCATTCAGTTGCAAGCAAACCTCTGCCAAAAAGGGGCAACGGTAGACACCCCAATTTTGCACGGTCACGAAAGTTCGCCGCGGAATCGTATGTGAAATGGTCTAGTACTAGGTGAACTAGTCTTATGGTCCACTAATTAGCCTATTCACGAAATGTACCCAACAAGACTAAATATGGGTTAGAACTCGAGCTAAAATAGTAGCCCAGCTAAGTCCCAAAACGTGAGTGGACTTTTTAGTTCCTAAGGAATCCACCCTAGCCTACCTCCTCAAAGTCCACTTACAATGTAGACTCTCCCATTCAAAATGTCGACACCATTTCAACCGAGTTTAGCTGTGTCCAAGACTTTCCATGTTAGCAAAAAATTTAGGATTAAATGATATATTTTATAATTATAGTAAATGAAATAAAATAATTTTTGAAAATGAGAAATAATATTTTTAAAATGGGAAATGATATTTAAGTTTTTAATGTGAGCGGTCCGATCAAAGTCAATCAATCCTATGGTTATGGTTAACGGAGAAACAATATAAATAAGGAGCTAGTTTTGGAATGTCAGGGGAAGAAATTTCTGTAGAAATTTAAGAGAAAAATAGAGAGAGGATAAAATTTGTGAGCAAAATTTTAAGTTGATAGTCATTTGGAGTACATTGGAGTTTCGGATACGATTTTTGCGGAAGCTATAATTATTGTTGGATTCTTTATCGATCAAAGTAACAATACAATCATCACTGGTGAAAACAGGTCAGTGCTATTATTTTCCAATTTCTTGTATCGGTGTGTCGAGATTGACAAATATTAATGAAAGGTCTTTTTAACTATTCATTCCCGATCATTTACTAGAGCTTTATTATTTGGGTTAATGTTTTCTTCTGTTTTATTCAACCCAAATTTGATACAGTGATCTTGTTCGTCTTTGGTTGGAATGCAAACACAAGCTAGCTGTTTATGCTCATTGACCTATAGAAGACGGAGTATTGTATTTGAAACTTGATACAAAAAAGTGTTTTGTTTGGACTTATTCTGTTTGGTTCACATCTTTAGTTAGTGCATAGTAACCTTCTTTTGGATTTAGTTTTGATTCACGGTTCACATGATTTAGAGTTAGATTATAAATTAATAATAATAATTGAAAAAAGAAAAAACTAAAATTAATACAGAACTATGAATCATACAGTGCTTTAGTTGGTAACCGAGCAACAAGCTGGGCACCAACTCCTTTTTGAATAGCAACACCCAATCTATGAAAAATAAAACTACCAAAACCACTACCAGTATCATTGCTAACTAAACAATTCTTCAAACGCTTAAAAAAATAAATAGTATCATCACCAAGCTCTCCCAAGGTAGTGAAAGCTATAACACCCAAACCATACCCATGTGAAGCACATACCTCCAAGTATTTAGTACGTTTGCGCGCAATAGCTTTCGAGATGGTTTGACCTGGAACGAAAGCATGGACCCCCTCCCCAGTGAAGGAAGATACTCCAGTGACATCCATACACACATCTTGGCCATTTTCCTAGTTAAGGACAAGGATATCCATTGGACGTAAATCCTTGTTAGCATCTGACAAAAAACCCAAATCAACTTCTTTACGCACAGGCACACTAGCTTTGTAACAAATATCCACAATTACATCACGAGCAAGGTCATGACGAAACTTGATACCCACATCTTTGGCACAATGGAGAGCATGGTCACCAAAAATATTCATAGGCTTATTACAACTAGAGCATAAACTATCCTCGCCAAACAAGGGAATACCAAGCCGATAGCAAACAACCGCTCTGAACTGTCTAGGCCCAAGGCATTGATCCAATCCACTAATGGGGACAGCCAAAAGATAATCTTGTGCATGTTTGACCCGGTTACATTGCCACAAAATAGAGTCTCTTGTAGACAAGGAAAATTGGACGGGGATTTGCTTCTTAACTGCATCAAAATAAGTGACTGCCAAGGAGTGCATGGAAGGGGGCAGTATTATCGACACAATAAGTATAAGGCAAACCACATACCTGAGTAAAATTTTGAAGAGCCAACTGATACGCAGAACCATTATCTGTTGAGAATAAGCTACCAAGTATCACCTTACGCACCGAAGTAGTCTGACTCTGAGAGGCAAGATAACAATAAGTACGGGTGTCCGCCATAGTATAAATGCCAAGCCCACCATCTTTGATAGGCAAGGTAGCCAATCTCTGCTGCAAGGCCCCAAAACCAGCTCCGTCACCCGTTATTAAGAGTCTTAGATACTAAATCATAAGCTTGTTGTAGAGTTGCGGGATTGGTAGTTCGCATTGCAAAGTATAATCTAGACACACCAGCGCAGTTGCGAAGTAACAACATCTCACTTTGAGGATCCTTGAGTTTTTTTGATGGAGGTCATAATTTGATAATAATAGTAATAGTAATAATTATAATATTTTATTTTATTTTATAATTCGATTTGATTATTTATTTTTAGAAAAAAAAAATCATATATATTAATTAATTAAGATTCGTACAGAACTTTGGTTGGTAACCTAGCAACAAGTTGAGCTCCAACACCTTTTTGAATAGCTACACCCAATCTATGAAAAATAAAACTAACTAAACCACTGTTGGCATCATTACTAACTAAACAATTTTTTAAACGCTTAAAAAAAACAAAGTTTCCTCACTTAGCTCTCCCAAGGTAGAGAAAGCTAGAACACCCAACCCATAGCTATGTGAAACACTTTTGTCCAAGTATTTGGTGCGTTTGCGAGATACAGCGTTCGAAATGGCTTTGCCAGGGACAAAAGAACGAGTACCTTCTCCAGTGAAGGGTGAAACACCTGTGACATCCATACGAACATCTTTACCATTTTCCCAATTAAGAACAAGGATGTCTGCAGGGCGCAAACCTCTGTCATTGTCAGACAAAAACCCAAGAGCAACTTCTTTACGGGCAGACACGCCAGCTTTATAACAAATGTCAACTATTACATCCCTAACTAGGTCATGCCGAAACTTGATTCCAACATCCTTAGCACAATGAAGCGCATGATCACCAAAGATATCCATAGATCTGTTGCAACTTGGGCACGAACCATTTTCCACGAACAAGGGGATACCTAGGCGATAACAAAGTACAACTCTGAACTGTCTTGGGCCAAGGCATTGGTTAAGCCCACTAATGGGAATAGAAAGTAGATAATCATGTGCATGTTTCACACGATTACACTACCACATAATGGAATCTCTTGCAGACATGGAAAATTGGTTGGGGATTTGCTTCTTAACAACATCAAAATAAGTAACTACCAGGGAATGCATAGAAGGAGGGGACGTATCATCGACGCGGTAGCTAGAAGGTAGTCCGCATACCTGAATGAAGTTCTGAAGAGCCAACTGATAAGCAGGTTGTAGTTTGATTATTTGATTATTTGATTCGTGTATCTGATATTTTCTCTTTTTGCAGGTTGTAGTTTTTTTTTATGAATTTTGTATTCTTAAATATTATTGCAATCCAAACCCTAGTATCCCGATTATAAAGTAGAGGTCGATCTTCGGATTGGACGGGCTAGGTGCCTCACACCTTCCTAGCCCGTATCTTGATTTCCGGACCTGTCTCTGTAAATTGGACCAGTGCTAAATTGGGTCCCAACTCCCCAAGTTGGGTGGCAACTTCTATACAATAATAATTTCAAGTGTATTTCCATTTTAGATATTTTAGAGATCCTAACCGATTTCGACGGTATCTACACTAATTTACAAGCCAATTTATTAAAGAAAGGTTTTAAGCCTTTTAAGGAATCAAATGTCAATTTGTTTAATTTTCAGGTTACTTTTTTTCCGTGAATCTTTCACTAAAACAAACCTCTACAAGGACCGAGAAATAAAATTTTCTTCCACATGCATCCTTAATATTTAAAAAATAACGCAAAACTATTTTTAAGATTCACTTTTGATTATCTTTTACTAGTGAAAACACATGCGCGATGCACATGCTTGAATTTGATTCTTTTAACAACACCAAACTTGATAACAATGAATATTTTTTTCGTAAAATATGAATTTAACATTCTTATTTGCACTCATTACGCAGATAGAGCATGCTTAGCTTAGTGTTTTGATATTATATTCTTTGGATTTACAATTGTTGCTTTGAAAATGTACTTTTGCAACATATAAAAATCACTTTAAACGTAAAGAATTGCATGAATATTGATTAGATTGAACCACTTAATTGGTCATTGGTGGAATCCTAAGTATCAGTGTTTTTTATAATCTTGATAACAACTTCGGCTTGAATTTTCTATTTTAATTTAAGTCTAAAACGAATCCTTCACAAGTCCGAGTTTAACGAATCTTATTACCACTTTTTCTACAACAACATAAAAACTACATCAGTCACCCAGAAACGACAAGAGTAGGTTTCATTAACAAGGATTCGAATGCGCGAACTGTGATGGCTTATGCACAACAATAACTACTAGACTAGAGGCGAAAAAGTGAGCAACTCTGGTTGCAACCAGGACGGCAATGAAGCGACGATGGCCAAAAGTTCTATTTAAAACTGACTCAAAATATATCATGCGCTTCATTAAATCGTCAGTTGAAACTCCTTAGTATTGATTGTAATGAGACATTTAGTCCTATAGTGAAATGCACAACAATAAGAGTTCTTTTTTGTTTGGCACTTACATATAATTGGCAAGTTAGACCTTTAGATGTAAGTAATGATTTTCTGCATGGTTTTCTGAATAAAGATGTGTTCATGACAAAACCTCCAGGATTTGTTGATCTTGTTAATCCTACTCATGTGTCAACTTGAGAAAATTTTGTATGGATTAAAACAAGTTCCAAGGGAGTAGTTTCGTACGCTCAGTTACTTTTTGGTTGCTTATAAGTTCAAAAAGTCTATCTCTGACAATTTAATGTTTGTTTTTACTTCTCAAAAAGACATTATTGTTTTACTCCTATATGTGGATGACATAGTGTTGACTAGTAGTCATATGTTATGATAGATAATCTTATTACTTCCTTGAAAAGAAAATTTTCAATGAATGAGTTAGGAGGTTTAACATATTTTCTTGGTATTGAACCCGTTATGACTTCAAATTCAATGATATTAACAAGGAAAAGTATACTTTGGAATTGATAGGAAAAAAAAATATGCTAGATAGTAAGTCTTGTGGTACTCCTGTGGTTAAAGCTTCAAGAGTTTTTATTCATGATGGTGAATTATTAGCCGATCCAAGTGAGTACAGAACCATTGTTGGAGGTTCACAATATCTAAATGTTACAAGACCAATTATTTGTTTTGGTATTAATTATGTATCTCAGTTCATGCATTCACCTACACACATACATTTAAAACTTGTTAAAAGGATTTTTAAGGTATTTAAAAGGCGTTATTGGGTTAGGAATCACTCTGACTGGTGGGGATTACATAGTTTCAGAGCCTATACAAATTGAGATTGGGCAGGATGTCCACACACAAGAAGATCAACTTCAAGATATGCCATTTTTATTGGTTCTAATATGGTTTCTTGATCTTCTAAAAGCAACCAACAGTCTTTAAATCCGCAGCTGGGCTAAATACAAGTGCTTATTTGTTGTAGCTGTGGAGCTTCAATGCCTAACATATTAGTTAAAAGATTCTAATGTGCTTATTTATAGTCCTGTTTTGTTGTTATATATGTGATAATAGTAGTGTTTTGTTTTTAACATCTAACCTAGTTTTTCATGTCAGGACAAAGCACATAGATATCCAGTATCATGCTATCATAGAACTAGTTGAACAAGGTTTTCTACAGTTGCATCATGTAGCTTATGAAGACTAGATAACAGATTTATTCACCAAAGGATTATGTTCACCAACATTTGAAAGATTGTTGTGTCAGTTACTGGGGTTTTCTTCAATTTCCGCAACTTCTGAAGCTTGTACTTTTAATTTGACTTTTTCGTCTTCAGTTTTTTGATTTTATTTTTTTAATACAAAAAAATGTTTGTCAAATTTCTGTTGTTTTCTTCCTTGGCATTAGTTTGCAAGGGAATATTAGACATATCATTGTAAAAGTCAGGTTTTTCTTATTTGATTTGACTTTTGTCTAGCAGCACAACTCTATCACAACTGTGTATAATCTGTCTTTGTATATATTCGATCTTATCTTGTTCAATACAATTCGTCTTAAACCTTTCTCAAGAATGCGACAACTTAAAATGAATTGAAATAAAAGCTGATGTGATTTAGAGTACAATTTTAAGATACTTCTGCTTTTGAAAGGCCAAGCATGCGTTGAAAGAATTGGTGAATGCAGAAGGGATGTTTCTCGCTATATAATCCCGAAGTATTCCGCAAAGGGCACTCTCGAGTTGTTTAAAATATATAACTATCAGCACGAGAATCAGATCCCTAACTTATTCCCCGTTGGTTACGCCAATTGTTGCTCTACAATATCTCTCTTTTTTTGTGTGTGGAAGGAACTAGAGGCATTGTCTCTCTTATTAGGATAATTTAATTTAATTACTTGAGAATATATATATTTGAATAAGTGTCACAATAAATTATCGAGAATGCTACACGACGCCCTACTTACCGCCCACGCTGAGGTGGCACGGTCATGTGTCGCCCAAAGTCAATAATCCAAAACACATCAGCTCTTCAATTTTGTTTTATATTTCTCTCTCTTCCTTTTCTTTCTCTTCTCCATCTTATCATTAACTTCACAAATATAAATCAGATCTCAGATACTTGCAACCCAAAATCATGTACAAAGAAATACTTACCAAAAGAAATTAATATTTTATACATGGTAATTAATCCTAGTACTTAGGAGAAAATACTCATCAAAAAAACATGATATTCTATTGGAAATTGCTTATTCTTTTGATCTCTTTCTATCTCTTGATTGTTCAAGATTGTTTTGAACCCAATAACTGATTGTTTTGATAGTTTTCAATAACGATCTAGAAGTGAATGGATGGGTTAAACGAATGGTCAAAAGTGGGTCAGATCTAATAAGAAAAGAATTCTCAACGATTAACTTTTTTTTTTTTTTGAAGTCCTCCTTCAAAAAAAAAATCAAGGAAGAGAGAGTAATGGAAGGGATTAAGGGAAGGAGAAGAAGAATTTAAAAAGTTAAAAGATGAATTGAGAACAATCAGGGGAATTGTATTTTTTTTATTTTTTATTTTGAAAAGTGAATTGTAAACTGTTCGGAGAGATAATATTCAGAATTCAGAAAAGAGAAAAATAAAAAAAATGCGATGGAAATTATCACATGAATTATTTGTCTTTTTGTGCACGTTGGTCCTGCCATATCTGCTTTGGCGCAGACTAGGGCGCAATGGTGCACGTCGTTTACACAACAAATTAATTACTTCTTTCCACACAATTAACTAGTAATATAATGGCAAGGAGTTCGTTCCCACGAAGAGCAGGGAGTTTCTAGTTGTTAAAAGTAACCGAAATGGGAGTTTTTAAATTTTAAACTAAAGTAACTAATAAAACAAAATAGTAAAGATTGATTTAAAATAATATGGAGAAAGATGACCAGGGAATCATTCGCCGTCACTGAACTGAACTTAATTAAATATAAATTTATTTCTTGTTGAACTTATATTGTTACCAACCGTAGAATAGCAATAAGCTCTGCTATCCCCAGGATTCCTACTGTCACTGGATACGGAAGCGCTCGACTACCAGATTCTATCCAACCAACCCACCAAGAATAAGCTCTCAAGGTGTAAATTAGTCGAATGCTTTACACTCTGTGAATCAGGTTGATTCTAGCATCAGACGCATAGGCTCGGCCTGCTTACTAGTGTTATCTTTACACACAATTGCTTAACAAAATCAATCTGTCAGCTCTTGCGATTTACTACTCGTGTAAAGAGTTGATGTGACAATTACACGTATCATGCAACCCTAAACTAGTAGAAGAAATATTGATTGGTTAATTTAATTGATCATTTTAAATAACCCCTCAATATTCTTAGACATTAAAAATAATAAAGATAATTAACAATAAAATAAAACTTAAAATAAACGTAATAAAGAAATTAATGCTTCGTTGTTCACGATTTTAAAATCATCCGTAATCATTTGAAAATTTAGCCATTCATAATTAAATAGTACTTGGCAAATAATTAACCGAAGAAGAAGGAATTAAAAACAAAAGCTCGCTTTCCCTCTCTGTGTTTCTATCTTTCTCAATGTGAAAAATGTAAAGGAAGAAGTGTTAGAAGAATGAAATTTTACATTACTATTTATAGCCTCCAAACCGACCAAACCCTTCCACCGTTCCACAAAATCCGTAGTGGTGGGAAAGGATTAAAATTCTAGCCGCCTCTGTCAGCTCTTACGCATGCATAGCAGTTCATGAAAATCCCGCAATCGATGATAACTGTAGGAAGTACAGAAGTTGTCTGTGATGGGAAAGTAAATATGTCTACTACGATGTGACATGGGTCAGCTTAATAAGATGTACAAGCTTTCTTATTGGACCAAAATATAGCGGGACCCTTATAGATTTAAGTGTCTTCTTCTGGTGCTAGCTATACATCCAACTTGATGTTCCTCGCTACGCCAGATTATCACTTTCAAAAGCTGTCAACTGAGACAAGTCAGGGCTTGTCTCTTCCAGTCGGCTCCACCACACTTCTTCCCACCCTTTCCCTCACCAACAACAGCAAACTATCTTCCCTGCCATGATCATCAAACCGAGCTCCAATGGTAGCAGCGTCTCCCTGAACTTCATATCGAGCTCCATCATCACCGATCAAACAACACCATCGTCCAAAACTCCATTACTGTCATTGTCCACAGCTCCGAGCTTCGTTCTCCATCTTCTGCCATTGATGTTATCAGCTCGACTTCCATTATACTCGCGGGTATAGTTTGCAGCAACAGCGACCCTGAGTTCCATCACTGATAATGGTAGCAGCTTCATCACTGCCTCATCGTTCATGGCAGCACCTTCCAGTTCATCATCACTGCCATGATCAAGACTGCCAAGCTCGTACCCCAAGTTCAATAACAGACTCGACAAACACAATACCCATTCGAACTCAAGACTTACTCTAACCAAATCATTACTTTCCTGTCGAGCTCCTTACAGTCATCAATGGCAGCAGCAGCATTAATCACGATATTGGCAGCATCGGTTTTCCACTGCCAAGCTTGGATACCGCGGATTTATGGAAATCGAGCTTTCACCCAAGTTTTCTATCACCTTCAGTAACCCGACGATGTCCATAAGAGCCCAAAATACCTTCTTCTGACCTCCATCGAAATCATGATCATCATGATGACCACCATTAAGAACAGCTCATGTTCTTGATGTTCATAATAAGGAAGAAGAAGAGGTGCCCTGAGTAATTAGGCGTCTGCCTTAATATCATTTAAATTCCTGCCTTCCCCATTGTAAAAGACCGAACTCCCCTTAGCAGTTCCTGTGAAACAATCTGCCCCTTAACAAGAAGGTGTCCCTTAACATTCGGTTGGGTTGCCAATAGCACTTCCCATAGAAAATGACCATTTTGCCCTTTTAGTCTTCTAAGTTCTTGTTTTGCTCATAATTTCGTATGAATCACTTCGTTCTTTCGCCATTGCCTTTATCTTCTCGTCCTTTACAAAATGAAAAGTAGAAATATTGTACTTGAACGAGTTTCGCTTTGTCTTTGGCCCTTCTCCACTTATAGCTAGCTTCTTTTATTGCACAATTAAGTGCAAATTCACTTCTTTTTGGACGATTCTCCTAATGAAACACAAATAAGAGAAAACAAACGTAATATACAATAATTTGCAAGAATACAAGCAATTACTAGCATGGAATTGACACTAAAATCATGTGAATTATGCACTTATCACGTAAATAAGGACGGAGAATATCATTTCCGATAAACTATTATAAAATTATGCTTCAGAAAAGATACGAGAGTTATTCCTTGGCTTTCTTTATACAGGCGTGTGTTGTAACCTCCCTAAAACTTGCTTGGAATGGGTACACGACACACTAATACATTTTTTTTTAAAGCATAAAGATATTATTATTAAAATTAACCTGCAATTACACGAGGGTATGTGACACCTAAAGAGTCATCCATTACAATTTGATTGACGCATGGTGGGATTGTGTGGTCCCAAAATAAAGTTGTAAGGTTCTCTAATTGGTTGTTGTCCGCTGCCAGATTGGCTAGTCCATCCGCTGCTTGATTGCTTATTTGTAGTTGTGATTTATTGTGCATTCGGGGATATGGCTCACGATTTGTTTGATTTCAGAGATCATTTCTGAGATGTACCACGGCGGATCTGCGTCTGAGGTTAAGAATCGAAGCAGGTTTTAAGAATCAATTTCGAATTGAACATTTGGCCAGCGTCGTTCTTTTACCGTCCTGGTCGCTATGAGCATTGCCCAGGACTCATCTATGAGGGCGGTAGTAATTCCTAATGGTTGTGCTACGACTACTAGTGTGTTGGAAGAAGCATCCCTACAAATGAAACCTGCTCCAGCTATTCCTGGGTGTCCTCTCGCTGCTCCGTCTGTATTGATCTTGATCCAGCCTATATTAGGTTTTATCAATCCTATTAATATTGTTGTGGTCGTTCGTTCTCTATTTTTTGGGTTTGCGAGAGCTGGTATTCCAGGTAGAACAGGAGGGAGGTTCTCTTGTGCCCAAGAGAACTCATGTTGAAGAGAGAGAGCCATCTGTGTGATGTTATATGGGTTTGGTTGCCTTTGTCTAAAAATATAGTCATTTCTAGCTATCCATAAGGCATATTCCTATGCACATGACAAAATCTGATATTTGGCATATATGCACCCACTATGAGTATGCAAAACTGCCAAACTCATATGCCTATATGTCAGAAATAACATATAGGCACACACGATGGAGTTTCCAGCGAGCGATAGAGTGTCCATCGCTCTATGGTCATAATAACGCTCGCTGGTCTTTAAAGCGTCAGCGCTAGTCAAGCTGTCGCTCGCCGGTCTGATCATCGCTTATCAGATCTTCATCCAACGGCTACCAATTTCCCCCTATAAATACCTAATTTCAACTCATTCCAACCCAACTTCAAATTCATTTTAGCATGCCTAGTGCTCGCATAACCGGAGTGGATTTTACTCCAGAGGAAGATGTTTCTCTGATTCGATGTTGGGTTTCAGTTGCAAGCGATAGAGATTTCAATTTAGAGACTTTTAACTTATGGGACACTGTGTTTCAAAGGTTTACAACGTTAAGTCACGTAAATCCAAGAAGAACAAATGAGTGTCTTCAAAATCGTTATTGTTTCATCAATAACAATGTTAGAAAGTATCAGCAAATTATGTGGTTGATAAAAAGGGAAAATCCTGGGTTGTCAAATGAAGAACTAAAAATTAGAGCTCGTACCAAATTCGCCAAAGACAAAGGAAGATGGTTTAGTCACGACGAATGTTATGAACTCTACAATGTTCATGTGCAGGATTCAAATTTTAAGTATTGTGTTATGCAATCAAGGTTAATTTTTAATGAAATGTAAAACTAGTTTCTATTTGGATATTAATCTAAAATATAGTTTCCATTAAATTTTTTTTTTAAAAGATTACATTTAAACTAAATTGCTTCCGTAATTAAATTGCTTACATTTAAACTACTCATTACCTTGTCCATTTCCTCCCTGACCAAAAATCCAATTGCCCGCGTTTTCTGGATTAAGAGTGTTGTTCAACATATCAGTTAGCGAGCCGGTTTGAGACTCACTTGGTGCTTGAGTCTCATCAGAATCACCGTAACCTTGATAAGTAATGGTTTCATGGCGAATGAGAACACGATACAAATCTTGAAATACGTGTTGTTGATATTCTTGAGGAGTTTGCTACAATGGTTGTTGGAATGGTTGAAATGCTGATGAGCTTGAGGAAATTGGGTGGGGTGGGGGTTGGGGTGGAGGCAATTGGGGTATACAAAGTTGATTGCCTAATTACTTCCATGTTCACACCACCACCTGGAGTCATTATGTCAGTTGACAAATGACTAAACATACGTACAGGAGTTGTATCCAAGCCAATGTCATCACCACCACGTACTACTTGAGTATCTAACACTTGGTTTGGAGTAGAACTTTCTGGTACCTCCTGCATAGAACGATGTCTCAAACTTCTTTCACTTCCATGACTTAGTTGACTTCGAGTGGGACTCATGCCCCCTCCACCACTGGGACTCAAATGATTCATTCCTCTACCACTGAGACTCATTCCTCTAACACTGGGACTCATGCCTCTACTACTACCTGAACCATCATTACAGTCAAATCCTTGACTCATGTCAAACATCATGCTTTCCCTCACTTTTTGCAACTCTTCCAAGTGGAATTTCTGAAATCCCTGTAATAGACCATGATAATCGTTCAACTGGGTCTGATACTGCTCCGGTGTACCATTGACCCCCCTGTATGGATAAGTCCGATCAAGTGCACTTGAAGCAATTGGATAAATAACAATATCTCCGGATGTGGTGGATATAGTCTGTACATCCCAGCAAGAAAATGGTGGCATAGTTGACGATGAACTTTGAGAAGGATATGCAAATGCGTCGCCCGTCTCTGGTGGAGGTTGGGAAGGAAAAAATTCATCGGCAAGTGCCATCCCACCTAAAGCTGGGAAATCCATCCGACCCAAACTTTACGGTTGCATAGCAATATTGGGCTTGAAAATAGTGTTAAACCAAAATAGGTAGTCATTTCTGTCCATTGGCTCGTTGATCAATTCATCAACTTCTTGCCAATGATGACCTTCCCTTATCAATTTCAAGTAGTCATCTTCGGAAACCTCTGAACTTGGATAGGGGTTGACGGCTATCACTGATCTTCTTTGCAACTGAAGAAGTTGTCTTTCACCATAATACCAAACACCCTTTTCAGAAATAGGGCTATATAACACCATCCTTGTAAGGCTTAGATGTACCATTCTCTGAGCTTGTTCTTCTTCGAACTCAGGTATTGCTTCATATGGCTGGGAGACAAGGTTAAGGCTTGTTCTACACAACTACTGAATCTTATGAACAATAGCAGTATGTTGACCATCTTCAATCTGTTCTTGTTGCCAATTCTCGGAATCGTACTTTAGTATAACCGGAAAAACATTGGTATGATTCTTAAGAGAAGGTTCCGAAGCACGAAACCATGTATACCACCAATACTGAAAATAATAACGTTATTGGTTATTAAATTTTTCATGTGAAAATTACAAACAAATAGTGTGAAAAATATTGGATCTTACCTCCAGAACTCCCCAAAAAGCATTAAAACTATCTTTGACACACGTCGAACAATCACCGAGGGATATGTAAATCTCTGATAAAATTGAAGACCCCCAATCATATGTTGGTGCTTTCTCTAAATCTTCTAATGCTTCGCGAGAAAACCAATTAACTACCACTGAGCTAGCATTTGGAAATAAACATTGGCCTAGTGTCCACATTACAAACAGACGTTCGAGCTCCTCATAATGGTCAGGGAACAAATATTGATTATTTTCTAACCTGTTCTCATTCATTTTCTTAGCATAACGTTGTAAAAAACTTTTCAACCAGCCACTTTTAACCCATGTGCTTTTATTTGTCTATATCAATTATTTCCTTTTAATTCATTTGAGTATAAAGGAAGTCTTTGTTTCCATTTATCTTCTGACAACCAATTTAGTTTGTTAAATGGAATTAAGTTTCCAGCACATGGAATTCCCGTTAACATGTACAAATCTATCGGTGTAAGTCCTATTAACAACAATTATTCATAATTAGAGTTTGTTGATTTTTCTAGAATACAAAACAAAGCTTGGCTAAGTTAGGCTAGATAAAGAGCGGCCGAGATTTGTCTAGGAGTGAGATAAATCTACGGTAGTGGTTTGTTCAACTTAAATACATAAGTGCTTTATTAATTAGTGTTTCACTAATTGCTTATAATGAATGATCTATTAATTTTTTTCATTATAAAGTGTTTTATTAATTAATTGGTGTTTCCCTAATTACTCATATAATAAGAGCATCTCCAACCGTCAAGGTTATGTTATGTATTTTTAATTTGTATAAACATAAAAAGGATTTTTTTAGCATGATTTTATATTTAAAAATATTTTTTTTAAATAAAATTGATGACATGAAATTAGTTAGGGGTCATTCTGAAGGTGTTGTTAAGACTTTCTTTATCACCGTCATATTTAGTATTTCATCCCTCCTAATTTATAGGACCTAACTATTGGAGATGCATTTATACTAAATAGAGGTCTAAAATCCTATGTGTCACTCAAAAAAAGTATTTTCACCCTTTTTTTGGAGATGCTCTAAATGATTATTAATTATTTATTTATAAATGTCCCCTTAATTAATTTAATAAATATTTATTTCTATTAATAATAATAATTTTTATAAAAATAATATGAATAGACATTTGTGGCGGTAGTGGAAACGGTGATTGTTCTTATAAAGTGGTGTAGGCGAAAATATCAGTGGTGGCCAGGGGCCGAGCCAAGCCCAATTGTAAGTATTTTTGGGTTTGTTAGTCATAAAATGGCTACAAAGTCCATTTTGCACCCGTATCAAACTTGCCAAGAATTTCTTCTCACCTTTTCTCAAAATACTTGGCTCCACCCCTGGTGGTGGTGGTGGTGGGAGAAGTGGTGGCGGTGTGTGCTGGTGAGTAGTGGTGGACAATATTAGGTTTGTGTCGTTACAACGCAGATAACTTTGTATTGTGAAAGACGTGGTTGCCTGTTTTTAACACGATTGATAAAGGAATGTACCATATATTTCAGGGATGATGTCAAATCATAAAGGACAAAATGTTCATGATCGCTGGATCACCCATATGGCACCCCTGCTATCTTTGATACTATATCGTATAAGTCATGATTTTTTAACGTTAAAATAAAATTGATTGTAATACAAAAGAGAATATTACATGGAAAAAAATATAATGAAACAAATTAGTTGACGACCTTTTGTTCAATCTAAACCAGTGTAGTCAAAATCGCTCTCCAAGGCCAATTACTCGCCGAGTAATCACTACAGGCTATTTGACCGAGGCGATTTCCGATTCCAAGCCCTTTCTGATTTTTAGCGATTAAGGCGGACGATTTTGCCGATTTGGACCTATTTTTGAGCAAAACGAGTTAACGATTTTTCCGAGTTGGCCTTGCATGCACTAAAATTAGAAAAGAAAATTTTCGTAACCCCTCAGATGGGAGTGATCAAATATAAAAACCTCTAAATACATTATAAATATAAGTTCAATATAACAATATTACACACTTAATTACATGATAGTGTTAAGATTTTAGGTTTAATTAGCTACATATCATGACTTATGAGAAGAAATATATAAGTCTCTAATAAATAAATCCCGAGTATTAGACCAAGTTTTGGCGATTTCCAGGTCTGAACTAATTGCTCCTCTCTCCAAGCTCCCCAACCGAGTAGTACCGAGGAACGATTTCTACTACTTTGATCTAAACCTCATATATGCGTTTGTGATTGAAAATTAGAATTACGTCCAACAACCTACAAGGGGGTGGGTGGCAATGGTGGTGACAGTGGTAGAGTCAGAAATTGACATTGAGGAGGCTATTTTCCCTCCCAAAAGAAACATTGTAAACTTTGGTGGACTAAACACTAAATATAGATGGCAAAGTACTATTTATAGGATAAAATTAAAGATATTTATTTAGTTATTAGAATTTTAAGGGGGGCTAGAGCCAGGTTAGTCAATCCTTGGCTCTGCCACGGGATGGTGTTGGAGAAAAAAATGGTATCACGCGCTTTTATGGTGGTGGCGAGTTTTGGTGAGTAATAACATACTATGTTTATTTCTTATAACTCCATAAAACGTGTAACATTACAAAGTATAAAACGTGGTTGATCATTTTAATGTTAAAATAAAGTCGGCTAAAACACATGACAATTAAAAAAAACTGGAACCAATTATCATGTTATTTAATAATTGCAGACGAATTACACGAATCAAGATCAGAACATATGGATTATTTATTATCGTGTCGTGCCGTTACGGTACGTGTTATATTCTAGTATAAAACAAAATACATAATCTAAAAATTAAATTATTAGAAAAAACTGACTTACCGCATTCAAAGTCCTTGAAAAAGAACGTGTTTGTAGTCTTCCACCATCGTTCTAATATAACTTGAACTCCTTGAGTCCCGTGGTTTCTAGGTTGTATATGATATAAATGTCGCAAAGGATATCTTCTAACTCTCTCTTGAACAACTGGGGGAAGTAACTGAAAAATCGTACGGAACTCAGTCCATCCACTTCTCAGATTTACCGAATTAATTCGCTCCGGATGGTTAGATAGGTGATTAGAGAACATACCTTCACCGTCTACTTGTCTAACATTATCAAACTTATAATTTTTATCCACAACTAAACTTTATCCACTGGCTGGGGTACTAGTAGATCCTTTGACTTTTCTTTTTCTTTTTCTTTTCTCCATATTTGTGTAAGAAGTAAAATGAAAGATAATTTCTTTAACGAAGAGAACAGAAGAGCAGAGAAAAATTGAGAAGGGAAGTGTGAAGAATAGATGAACAAGGTGCGGTATTTATAGGCGTTACAAAATCGAACGTTGGCGATATTGATTATAACGCCAGCGCTGGAGTCAATATCGAGCGTTATTGACAATAATGCTCGCTAGAAACTCGGTCGCTCCGTGATTTTCCCATAGTGGTACAATTGGTTTGCCATGTCAACTGATATGCCAAACACCTTTTTTTTAGCATGTGCATAGGAATAGGCATAAGGATCATAAAAGGAAACAAATACAATAGATAAATACTCAATAGGGTGAAATATTTTTCCTAAAACCTGCTTGGAATGGGTACACGGCACACTAATACAACTGATAGAGCGAAAGACTCCGTTACAACAACAATCTTTTCGGGTGCATTAAATCCGGGGCAGGTTATCTACATTTACTAACAAACCTGCTTTAACTATTTTTTTACTTTTACAGTGCTGTCAGCAGTCAACTTTACCTCACACAGTCCAAATTGCTGAGCAGTCTTATCACCCGTTCCCTTTCTAATAAGCATGTTTTTTCTAGCGTGCATAGATATCCGGACTGGAGCATTTTCTCACACGCAAAATTAATGAATTAGCAGACTGATCACACCTACTTGTCCTTTGCATGTGATCTGAGGGCTTAGAAGATGCCACATTAAAAATATCACACCTAACTAGTACTTTTCATATGATCGAGGGATTAAAACACGCCACCTAAACATCTTCTCAAAAAGGCGCTAGGAAGGAATCTTTGAAAAGTGCTATTTTCTCTTTGTTTCCGTTTAAGGATGTATGTTGTAGTTGATAATAAGTGAAAGGGCTTCTTCAATTCTAGGGTTAAGTTTCATTTCATCTCCTTTCTCTCAAATTATCGTACGGGTGAGAAAATCGCCGGAAATCGTTCATTCCGCCGGTTCTCATCTTAGATTCTTTCTACGTTCTAGTCATTTCAAGTTACATTTTCGTTGATTGAGCTCAATATTTCACTGTTTTTTCTTACAGAAAAGGGGTTTTTGATTTCTGCCGTTTTGTAGATTTTCCCTTTTCAAACGTAGTTATCAACAGATTTTGTGAGTTTTATTTTTAATTTTCTAACTCATGATCGTTTTTAGTAGTACTACTACTTTGATTATGGTGAATGACCATAACAGAAGAGCGCCGATTACCCATTTTTTCTTTTTTCTCTTTGTTGCATTGTTGTTTCGAGGGTCTGTGCACTTGAAACTATGCTTTCTCCTCATAATACTTTCATTTCGGCAGTAGCTTCTCCTCCTCCCTCCGTGAAAACCATAGAGCCGAAAACAAGATGGTGCGCACTCTTCTTCCTCACGATATTCTTGATTTCGTCTATAGATATCTCCATTGTGGAAGTAACTCATCTCTAGATTCACTGATTTTTTTGTTGTTGAGTTTTTTTAACATCTTGGTGTGGATTTGTATGCGTATTTTGTGTATTCATGATGGCAACAGACTATTGAAATGACTATTTTGATTTGGTTGAAACCCTTGTTTGCTACATCCGAATCTGCTATGTGGCTACTAGATCTGAGCTTTGGGTTTAATGTAGTTGTTAATTAACACGTGATGGAACAAGTGATCCAGTGAGGGTTTATTTGTTAGACTAATTAGTTTACATCGTTCATGTTAGTTGATTAGATTGTGTTTAATTTGATGGTTTTGGGTTTAGTTCCTGGAGTTTGTATGTTTGTCATATACTCTGTTCGGCAAGACTAGTCGTACCTTGAAAGAACCAAGTGGTGTTTATTTGTCAAATTCATAACTTGATATTGCTGTTTGTTTGTTGATTGTTAGATTTTGTTTAGTTTGATTGATAATGTATGTTGATTTTGGAATTAGCTGCTGGAATTTGTGTCTCTGTTTGCCATATATATGCATGTAACTCCTGGCGGAAGGATTGGTTTCACTTTGATTTGATAGAGTACTGCTTATTTATGTTATGAATTTGATTGGTTTATGATTTGATTGTGCAAATGTCAACATACCAAAAAACTGTTTTGTTAGTATGCATATATATATATATTTTTAAATTTGCAGTGTTTGTTTGACATAAAATACAATATACCACTAATGCTTGTGTGTTGAGAATAACTGAATTATTCTGTTCTCATTCAGGGTGTTTATCTGATATTTGAATTTTTGTTGATGTGTAACAGAATTCCACGGCAGCATTGCTCGCACAAATGAGACATCAACTTTCATTCTTGGGCTTTACATTAAGCTTGGGAAAGAATGACACTGGCTAAAAACCCTTGAGAAGCAATTTCATAACCTTCAAGAGAACAGCATATCTGACTTTCAGAAAGTTCACGAGGTATCCTTCAGCATTGCTCGCACAAATGAGACATCAACTTTCATTCTTGGGCTTTACATTAAGCTTGGGAAAGAATGACACTGGCTAAAAACCCTTGAGAAGCAATTTCGTAACCTTCAAGAGAACAGCATATCTGACTTTCAGAAAGTTCACGAGGTATCCTTGGCAGATTATTTGATTCGGAGACTTATCGTTTGTTTGACTAGTCTGACTTCTTAGTTTTATCAAGTGCAGCAGGAACAATTGAAGTTGGAACCCAGAAGCTTGTTGCTGATATGACCAACTTAGTTTCAGAACACATACCCCGCCAAAAGGACCTTGTACGTTTAATTTGTCTTTATTCTACTACACACTTCCCTTCTCTTGGTTCTTACGGTTGATGAGGTTGGTAAGTCGATATTGTAGGTTGATGGGAGATTTGTGGTTTTGAAATAGAACTGTTGAGAATAAGGCATTTGGGGACGAATACACATCAGCGGTGGCTGGAATCACCAAGGATCTGATAGAAAATGGGAGGAGTTCTCCAAGCAAGCAGAGAACGATGCTAAGGATGGTTCTTTATTACTGTTACAAAACATTGTCGCAGGGAGTTACTTCAGCATCCAAGGCTGTGTCCTTAATTAATTTTATTTATTCATTACTGTTGTAGGCTGACTATTCTTTCTCTTCCTTGCTTTATTAATACCATGATCTCTTCTTTTTACAAACTGTTTCACTGCAAGCACAGTTGAAGCTGCTTGGAAGCACCAGAAGCAGATACATGGTACTGTGAATGTGATGGGCGGTAAACATGTTTCAGCTGTTGCTTCCTACTGTAGAACAACGGATTTTGTAAGAGATCAGTCTGCACATTGTATAGTTTGCTATGGCGTTGTAGAAAACATAAGTTCTACCTATCAATAAAGAGTATGTCTTGTAACTTCCTCACACATGGTTATAACTAACAGTGTTTTGGACCTTGAATTGTGTGTAGTACTTAGACCTGCTTCATCTTGTAGATTCTCTATGAAGCAAAGAAATGGAAGGGATGCACATGGAGATGGCGAGCCTGAAATGACACTCACTGTTAATAGTAAGCCAAAGCAACCAACTTACATGCCAATTGAGGTGAGAAGAAGCCCTATGTTATGTTGCCGATTTCTTTCAGTACAATGATAATGACGTTTATTTGTTTTTATGTAGCTTTGTGCTTTAGTTTTCTTGCAACGCTATGCGAAAGCATTGTCTGTTCACCAGAGATCTTCACTCGTGAAGAAATGAAGAGAGAAGCCTCAAGAAGGATTGCAAATTTAACTATGGTAAGTCTCCCCTTACTAAAGATGTTTTTAAGACTCTAGGCACTGTACAATTACCATGACGGATAACAAGCTGCTCTATTTGTACAGGCAGTGAGGGCCAACAACTATGATGCTGAACCAGCATTACGTGCCTCTGGTGTTAGGGGAAAGCTTCCTGGAGCACCCAATTTCTTCTTTGTCTTCTTCCAGAGAGGAAAAACTGTAACATCCGTGGTAGGCTTTGGCTTGTCACATTAAATATTACTTCTACTGTTACCTATGTGTGTGTATTGTCTAACTGTGTAACGTTACCTCACAAGGTCCATAGAAGCACAAAAATCTTGCTAGCCTTGGAATTGTTACTCGATGTGTGGCATCTGCAAGAGTCGATGACAATTTCTGTACAAATGTTCTTCTTAAGATCAATGCCAAGTAGGTCTCTCTAAAGATACTTATATTGAGGCATCTAAATCTTAAATCACAATTTTTTTTTCCTGCAGTTGAGCTTGTTTATGTTCTACTTGTTGCAGCTGGGTGGTATGAATTCGGTGTTGGCCATGGAGCTTCTCTATGAAGCAAAGGAATGGAAAAGATGCACATGGAGATGGCGGGCCTGAATGACTAATGAAAATCACTGATCTTTTTTTTTTTTTTTTTTTGTGTGTGTGTGTGTGTGTGTAAAAATTCGGCACATGGAGTTAGTTTACTCAGGGTCTCTTCCATGCATTAATGTAGGTAAAACAGAGCAATTGCCTTACATTTTAATCGAGATGAAAAGATAAATGTGTTCTTATGCTATGTTGCCGATTTCTTTCGGTACAATGATGATGAAGTTTATTTGTGTTTGTGTTTGTGTAGATCAGTACTTTGGTTTCCTGGAAACAACTATACAAAGGCCTTGCCTGTTCACCAGAGATTGTCACTTAGGTGGACAGCTCGAGGCACTGGCCATCAATTTAACGTCATAGAGCCTCTGTCAGGGCACAATCACGAAAGGTTGAGATGGTAGATAATTCTATTCAATCCCGTGTCGAATACAGATGATGACGGCATAACTCGGTGAGTCTAGCTTTCAAGCGTTCAACTTTGAACATCAGATGCGTAGCTTATTCGGTGTGATTTCTTAATCAGTATTCTTGTGCTGATTTCGAGGCGTAATATTTCATTTTCAGTAAGCTAGTACTGGACTTCAGAGGAGCTGTCCATGGATGCAGAGGATTCCGTTCCAGTTTCAGGGATACACAAGGTGGTTTATCGCTGGACATGTGTAAGTTGTTACACTGATTATTCATGAGTAAGTTTCGGTTAGAATTATAAGTTCCCTTGAAAACTCTTGACTATTGTGTTCTTGTTGTCATTATCTCAATTGCAGATGTATCTTCTTCAATGATAATGCAGCTGGGACCAGTTGTTAATTTTTAATTATTAATCAAGGTGTGAGGGATCCAAGTAGCATTGAATTGGCGAAGGTAAGCATTTGAAGCTCAAATTGTGTGCTTGTTTTGATGTAGTAATTGTTCTATCTAAGTAATGTTTTGGTACTTCGATCCTATAGGCTAAGTGAACTCTATAAATCCGAGGATTAAGGCCAGTTTGTCTAATATGGAGTATAAGGTAATTGTGTGAAGTGAACTTCCTAGCGATAGACAAACGTAAGTTTTGCCCTAATCTGTTTATGTTTCTACTGTTGCAGCTTGGTGGTCCGAGTTTGGTGTTAGCCACAGTGGGCACTATTGTTCTATTCTTTTCATCTCTAAAGTTCCCACTAGGATCCTTGGGATGAATGCTCCTGGACGTTATACATGGCTCACTTAGAAACCATTGATGGCTTTGTGTTTTATGAAATATGTGCAAGAGCTGTCACCACTTTTTTGAATTTTGACTTAAGCTTATGTGTATGTAGGGATGGAGAGAGTGAGTCCCAGTTCCATCAAGTCTTGAACATTGAATTGGACAAATTCTGGAGGTTAGCGTTCAATTCTACCCCCCTTAACAACATTATGATTTTTTTTTCTTGGCACTGCTTACATGTGTGACATATTTTTTTTTGCAGGCATGCAAATTCCTTGAGGAGAACCACACAGATGTGTTATTTGCGAAGATACACACGATCTTAATTATTACCTCCCTTACAAGGTAGGTGAGCGTTACGTTATAATTAAAATTATGACTTTCATAATACAGCCGTATTTTTGGTGGGTATGTGGCTGTGTCTATACATATGGACACACATTATGGGGACCCCCAGAACTATTGGCGCAACCCAGCCCCTTACCAAAGATGTTATATGACTCAAGGTACTGTACGATTATCGTGATGGATAACAAGCTGTTCTATTTGTACAGACAATGAGAACCAAAACTCCCCAGTGCACCGAGTTTCTTCTATGTCTTCTTCCAGAGAGGAAACTGTAACATCCGTGGTAGGCTTTGGCTTTTCATATTAAATACTATTTCTACTGTTACCTTTGTGTATGAATTAATATCTGACTGTGAAACACTAAACCATCAGGTCAATAGAAGTACAAAAATCTTGCTAACCTTGGAATTGTTACTCGTTGTGCGGCACCTTCAAGAGTCGATGACAATTATGTACAAATGTTCTTCTTAAGATCAATGCAGAAGTAGGTCTCCCTCAACATACTTTAAATTCAGGCATCTATACAATATCTTTTTTCTCGGTCCCTGCAGTTGAGCTTGTTTTGCTTCTTCTTGTTGCAGCATGGCGGTATGGGTTCAGTGTTGGCCATTGAACGCTCTTGTTCTATTATTTTTATCTCTAAAGTTCCCACTAGGATCCTTCGGATTGACGTATCACACGGCTCTCCTAGACAATCTGATATTCCATGTGTGCTGCTGGTAAAATCCATATATTATGTTTGCATTTATTTTATTTTCAGCTATTTTGTGTCACATTTGTGCAAGATGTTATTCAAGTTTAGGTGGTTGATTCATTCGTTGAATACTTAGTTGGACAGCTCGAGGCACTGGCCATCAATTTCACGTCATAGAGCCTCTGTCAGGACACAATCACGAGAGGTTGAGATGGTAGATAACTCTATTCAAGCCCGGGTCGAATACAGATGGTGACGGCGTAACTTGGTGAGTCTAGCTTTCAACTTTCCTAGTGCATGTAATGCTTTTTATACCAAATTGGAACATCAGATATCCAGCTTATTCGGTGTAATTTCTTAATTAGTATTCTTGTGCTGATGAGGAGGTGTGATATTTCATTTTCAGTAAGCTAGTACTGGACTTAAGAGGAGGTGTCCATGGATACAGAGGATTCCGTTCCAGTTTCAGGGATACACAAAGTGGTTTATCACTGGACTTGTAAGTTGTTACACTGATTATTCATGAGTTTGTTTCGGTTAGAATTATAAGTGCCCTAGAAAAACTCTTGATTATTGTGTTCTTGTTGTCATCATCTCAATTGCAGATGTATCTCCTTCAATGATAATGCACATCGCATATGGAGTATAAGATAACTAGGTTAGGTGAACTTCCCTGCGATGAGTAAACGTACGCGTTGCATTCTATTTTCTTAAGCTTATAGATGTCTGTGCTCCTTGCTATGGTTTAAATGTGAAATAAGGTCCGCTGATGATTAATTTAGCGCGTGTGTGTTCTCAGTCGATAGAGAGTATGTCTCGTAAACTGACTGTGTTTTGGTCCTTGAATTGTGTGTAGTACTTGGACCTCCTTCATCATGTAGATTCCCTATGAAGCAAAGGAATGGAAAAGATGCAAATGGAGATGGCGCGGGCCTGGATGATTTAAATGACAATCACTGATTTATTTTTAAATGCTCGCCACATGGAGTTAGTTTACTCAGGGTCTCTTCCATGCATTAAGGTAGGTAAAACAGAGCAACAGCCTTACATTTTAATCGAGATGAAAAGATAATTTCGTTCTTATTTTATGTTGCCGGTTTCTTACAATACAAAGATGATGACGTTTATTTGTGTTTGTGTAGATTTATACTTTGGTTTCCTGGAAACGCTACACGAAGGCATTGCCCGTTCACCAGAGATTTTCCCTTGTAAAACAATCAAGACTGAAATCTCGAGAATGGATGAAAGCTTTGAGTGAGGTAGGTCTCCCCTTAGTGAAGATGTTTTGATGACCTTAGGCACTGTACGGTTATCGTGGTGGATAACAAGCTGTTCTATTTTGGCAGGCGATGAAAACCAACAACTATGGTGCTGAACCAACATTACGTGGCTCTGGTGATACATTTAGTTCTGAGTTTACTCAAGTTGAAGCCCGTGTATTACAACCTCCAAGGTTATTTTTTTATCTTAATGTAAAAATTTATGCAAGAACTCCCACACTTGCATAGTAGGTCTCTCTAAAGATACTTAAATAGAAGCATCTATATATTAAATCACAATATTTTCTTTCCTCAGTGCCTGTAGTTGAGCCTGTTTATGTTTCTACTGTTGCAGCTTGGTGGTTCGACTTCGGTGTTGGCCAGAGGGCACTATTGTTCTATTCTTTTCATCTCTAAAGTTCCCACTAGGATCCTTGAGATGATCGCTCCTGGACATATCACACGCCTCACTTCGGAACCATTGATGGCTTTGAGTTTTATGAAATATGTGCAAGACCCGTCACCACTTTTTTGAATTTTGACTTACGCTGTTGTGTATGTAGGGTTGGCGAGAGCGAGTCCCAGTTCCATCAAGTCTTGAACATTGAATTGGACAAATTATTGAGGTTAGCCTTCAATTCTATCCCCCTTAACAACATTATGGTTATTTTTTCTTGGCGGTGCTTACATGTGTGATATATTTTTGTTACAGGAGTGCAAATTCCTTGGGGAGAACCACACAGATGTATTATTTGCGAAGATACACACGATCTTAATTATTTCCTCCCTTACAAGGTAGGTGGGCGTTACTTTATAATTAAAACAAGGCTTTAATAATCCAGCCGTATTTTGGGTGGGTATGTGGCTTTGTCTATTCATATGGAGACACGATACGGGATCCCCCAGAAGTATTGGCGCAATCCAGCCCCCTTACCAAAGATGTTTTTATGACTCGGGGTACTGTACGATTATTGTGATGGATAACAAGCTGTTCTATTTGTACAGAAAATGAGAGCCAACATCTCTGATGCTGGACCAGCATTACGTGTCTCTGGTGTTAGACCAAATCTCCCTGGAGCACCCAGTTTCTTCTATGTCTTCTTCCAGAGAGGAAAAACTGTAACATCCGTGGTAGGCTTTAGCTTGTCAAATTATATATTACTTCTGCTGTTACTTGTTGTGCGACACCTGCAAGAGTCAATGACAATTACCGTCGTATGTTCTTCTTAAGATCAATGCAGAAGCAAGTCTCTCTCAACATACTTAAATTGAGGCATCTATATCTTAAATCACAATATTTTTTTCCTCGGTCCCTGCAGTTGAGCTCGCTTTGTTTCTACTTGTTGCAGCTTGGTGGTATGGATTCAGTGTTGGCCATTGAACGCCCTTGTTCTATTATTTTTGTCTCTAAAGTTCCCGCTAGGATCCTTCGGATGTACGTATCACATGGCTCTCGTGGACAATCTGATATTCCATATGTAGCTGCCGGTAAATCCATATTTTTACATATTTCTTTGTTTTACGTTTTCATTTATTTTGTATGGCACATTTGTGCAAGATGTTATTCAAGTTTAGGTGGTTGATTCATTTGTTGAATCCTTAGGTAGACAGCTCGAGGCACTGGCCATCAATTTCAGGTCATAGAGCCTCTGTGAGGGCACAATCAGGAAAGGTTGAGATGGTAGATAATTCTATTCAAGCCCGTGTCGAATACAGATGGTGACTGCATACCTCAGTGAGTCTAGCTATCTACTCCTAGTGCTTGTGATGCTTTCTATGCCAAATTGGAACATCAGTTATCGAGCTGATGAGGCGGCGTAATATTTCATTTTCAGTAAGCTAGTACTGTACTTAAGAGGAGGTGTCCATGGATGGAGAGGATTCCGTTCAGTTTCTGGGAGATACAAAGGTGTTTATCACTGGACATATGTAAGTTGTTACTCTGATTTAAGAATTATAAGTGCCCTTGAAAAGCCTGACTATTGTATTCTTGTTGTCATTATCTCAATTGCAGATGTATCTTCTTCAATGATAGTGCAGCTGGGACCAGTTGTTGATTTTTAATTAATAACCAAGGTGTGTGGTCCAAGTAGCATTGAATTGGCGGGACCTGCATGAGTCGATTACAGTTTCCTTACAAATGCTCTTCTTAAGATCAATGGCATAGTAGGTCAAGTTCCTGGTTGAGCTTGTTTATGTTTCTACTGTTGCAGCTTGGTGGCTCAAGTTCGGTGTTGGCCAGTGGGCACTATTGTTCTATTCTTTTCATCTGTAAAGTCCCCACTAGGATCCTTGGGATGAACACTCCTGGAAGCATCACATGGCTCACTTAGAAACCACTGATGGCTTTGTGTGCTATGAAATATGCGCAAGACCCGTCACCACTTTTTTTGAATTTTGACTTACGCTGTTGTGTATGTAGGGATGGCGTGAGTGAGTCCCAGTTCCATCAAGTCTTGAACATTGAATTGGACAAATTATTGAGGTTTGCAATCGATTCTATCCCCCTTAACAACTTAATGATTATTTTTTCATGGCACTGCTTACAAGTGTGATATATTTCTGTTACAGGCGTTCAAATTCCTTGAGGAGAACCACACAGATGTATTATTTGCAAAGATACACGATCTTAATTGTTACCTCCCTTACAGGATAGGTGAGCGTTACTTTATAATCAAATTAATGACTTCTATAATACAGCTGTATTTTGGCTGGGTTTGTGGCTGTACGAAGTATTGGCGCAACCCAGCCCCTTACTGAATAACAAGCTGTTCTATTTGTGGCTGTGCGATTATCGTGATGGATAACAAGCGGTTCTATTTGTACAGACAATGGGAACCAACAACTATAATGCCGAGCTGAACCAGCATTACGTGTCTCTGGTGTTAAGGCAAAACTCCCTGGAGCACCTAGTTTCTTCTATGTCTTTTTCCAGAGAGGAAAAACTGTAACATCCGTGGCTTCAGTGGTTGATTCATTTGTTGAATACTTAGGTATTCAGCTCCAGGCACTGGCCATTAATTTCACCTTATAGAGCACTGTGAGGACACAATCACAAAAGTTTGAGATGGTAGATAATTCTATAGAAGCCCATATCAGATACAGAGGATGATGGCATAATTCGGTGAGCTTTCAAACTTTGAACACTCCTAATGCTTGTGATGTTTTCTATGCCAAATTGGAACATAAGATGCGCAGCTTATTCGGTGTAATTTCTTAATTAGTAATCTTATGCTGTTGAGGAGATACAATATTTCATTTTCATTGAGCTGTTTCTGGACTTAAAGAGGAGGTATCTATGGTTGCACAGAATTCCATTCTAGTTTCTGGGATACACAAGGTGGTTTATTATTGGACAAATGTAAAGTTGTAACGATTATTATTCATGAGTGAGTTTATGTAACAATTATAAGTGCCCTCAAAGACCCTGACTATTATCTTAATTGCAGATCAATGATAATGCAGCTGGGATCAGTTGTTGATTTTTAATTAAAAAAAGGCTATGAGGGATCCTAGTAGCATTGAATAGGCAAAGGTAACCATTTGAAGACCAAATTTTTGTGCTTGTTTAAATATAATAATTTTGCTATCTGAATTACTTTTTGGTACTCATATGTGTCATCTCGTCAACCTTCATATGATGTGGAGGATTCTGTTCCAGTTTTGAAGCTACACAAGGTGGTTTGCACTGCACATAGGTAAGTTCTTACACTGATTATTCCTGAGTGAGTGTTACACGTATAAGTGCCCTCAGAGTACTTTCCACTATTGTGTTCTTGTGGTCACTTTCGTGTCATTATCTCAACTGCAGATGTATGTACTTCAATGGTAACACAGCTGAGACAGAGACCGAGACAGGATGTACCTACTTCAAATATACTTGCGGATGTGTTCTTAAGCTTTAAGTTTGTATCTAGTCTCTTTCATTGTTTCTATACCTGGAGTGTTTATCTGTCCATTGTTTTTGTAATTGGGATTAAAAAACCAGTCAGAAGAGAAGAGTGCATCACCCCTAAGTAAGTGTCATGTTTTCGGGCTTCTTAGCAGCCCAAGCTACATACATGCCTCATGTACAAACCTTGACTGCATATAAAAACAAAATACATGAAAAACATGACCACCTTCTTAGCAGTGGCGTTAAGTATACCTCTACCTATGAATAGTGCTACTTAGTTTATTTGGTAGAATGCTTAGAAGCGTATATGTCACATTACATAGGCTACGAGTACATTGTTAAGGATACGTCTACCTATGAATAGTGCTACTTAGTTTATTTGATAGAGTGCTTAGAAGTGTATAGGTCACATTACATAGGCTACGAGTACATCTGATGTTATATAGTCTAAATAGGGCTACCTAATTTTGAAAGTGTAAAGTTCCAATACATAGGAGGAGAGTACATAGGAGGAGAGTACGGTCGATATTATATAGTTTGTGCTAGTATTGGCGAAACGGGGAAGTAAAAAGCTAGCAGGATATTATATAGTTTGTACTAGTATTGGCGAAACGGGGAAGTAAAGAGCTAGCAGGGCAGTGGAAATATACACACAAATGGTATAAATGTGTGTACTTTTGACCAATGAGAGTAGGGCGGTCAGAATAACCAACCAAAATATACACACAAATGGTGTAAACGTGTGAACTTTTGACCAAAGAGAGTATATGCCTTCTGTTTGTCTCGACTAATTAGGTGGGACCCTTTTGAATAAGGAGGGTATGTGCCTCCGGTTTGTCTTTTAAAAACGAAAATCGTGGAGTTGTGATATACTTTTATTAAAAATGTTGTGGTGTAGATACTTTTTTAAACATATTAGCCCCTTTTGAAGAGGAACTCGCCGGAGTATATGTGAATCACTAAGTAGCTAAACTCTTGGTATGTGCCTCCGTGTAATTTCCGGAAATGGCCTTTTCCGTGTAATTTCTGGAAATGGCCTTATCCTAGTACAACTTGGCAATTATTGAAATTTTGCAAAGCCATCTCTAAAATAATGGAAGAAACTATTATAGTTGATTTGTTCGGTCAATTATTTGAAGAAGCTACTAAAGTTATGTATTCATTAGGATTTGTTTGGTCTCGAAGTGTTCTTGAAAGTGAGGTTCTGGTACAGAAATTTTGGAAACCAACAAAGAAATCTTGGAAACTAACCAATGAAGTAAGATTGGTTTCCTAACAAAATAAGGAATTAGATAGGTTATAAAGCTATGCGTGTAGATAAGTAATATGGTATAGTAAGGTTCAAATTTATGGACAAACAAAGAGCGATCTAGATTAGATGTCGTTGAATCAAGACCTCCAAGGCTCTATCTTCCTATCATAATATTGAGAACATGTTTGATGGTTCTTGGTTTTACACTAGGACTGAAGGTGTTAACTGTAATCAAATCCCTTGGCAAAATGTCTTACTATGTCTTCCTATGGAATTATACGCGTTCAGACTTTGCTGGTAGTAAGACTCTGAGAAACTATGTCTTCCTATGGAATTATACACGTTCAGACTCATTTGCCGGTAGTAAGACTATGAGAAAATCATGTTGTACTACCGTGTTTATTAGCATCAGTAAGTGCCTTTTATTGTGCATCCATTGCATCTCCATTTTTATAAGGAAAGCAGCCAATAAAGTCTTAGGCTTAGTTTGGTATTGCTGCAACTTTAATCAATATTTTACTATTAAATATACATATTCGACACGACTTGTTCAGATATTATGGTTTATAACTGGGAAGACGGCAAGGATGTCTGCATGGATGTTACCGTGGAAATTGATTTATTGTCCCTCCTTCTGATGGGCCTTCACAAATATTCCTAACAGACTTCACAAATATCCCTAGTGGCATAATTGAAATTACAATAAAAAAATAGTTATCATAATCTCATTTTTAACCTTTATACCTTCTTTTGCTTCTTCTTATCTTCTTTATTTCTCATTCAGAGAAGAAACAATCGAGCTCACCACCATCTCCATCGCCTCCATCGCTCTCACCACCACCATATTCATCGTTCCTATCACCACCACCATCTCAATCGCCTCCACCACAACTAGCAACACCAATAGTGATATTTATTAGTAGAGTTGATCAACATATTCGTTTTATTTTCAGATCTGATACAGAAAACTCAAGACCTGATTTCGATTCATATTTTAGTTCATCAGATTCATATAGATTGAAAGATTTGATTTCGATTTTGGTAATTTCGAGTTGCAGATAAGTTTTTCATATTCTGTTCATTGAAGCTCAAGACCAATTCAGTTCATATGTTCAACATTTTGGTTGCATAATTTTTTTACTGGTAACCTAATAGCTTTGTTTTCATCTCAATTTTCGTTTCTGATTCATAATCAGAGTCTAGATTTACATTAATCTCATCTTAATCTCGCTTGTGAGCTAAGAATTTTGAAAATTTTCACCAAACTTTTTTTAGGGTTCTTGGTGTTGGTGTTGCAGAGTTGTTGTTGCTATGGATGTGGTGATGGAGGTGGTATAAAGTTTGTGTTTATGTTTTTTGCTGAATTGATGGTTGATGATGGTGCTGAGTTATTGAGAGAACAACAGGATGGGTGCTGCTATTGGTGGAGGAGTTGCAGGAATGGTTGTTGCTATTGGTGGAGGTACTGGATTAGTTGCTGAGAAGATGTTGTTGACTGGTTATAGATGGGCTCGGATGGTTGCTATAGGAGCTGAGAAGATTACAGAGGGGTTGGAGTCAGATTTGTGTTTAGCTTCAGATGGAGAGCTTGGTCTTGAAGATGTTGTTGTTTATGAAGCTACAAGTGATGATCAATTGGTATTGTTTATATATTTTTGTGGGATCAATTGTTGTTGTTGACCCAATTTTTATGGGATCAACTACGGTTGTTGATCCATTTATGGGATCAACTCCTGTTGTTGACCCAATTTTTATGGGATCAACTACTGTTGTTGATTCTTTCAACTCCTATTGTTGACAATATTTCCTTGGATAAGTATAATCATGCTTGTAGGTTAAATCTTGCTTGTAGTTTAAATCATGTAAATTTCTTTCAATGTTGAACTTGTGGTGCAATGATAGCATGACTGACTCCATGTCAGATGATGCGTGTTCGACTCACGCCAAGTTCACTCCATTTACATGGATCAACTTTCATTGTTGGTCCAACTTAGGGGATCAACTACCATTGTTGATCCCCTAAATTGGATCAACTTCTACTGTTGATCCTTTTTTTTTGGATTAACTATTGTTGTTGATCCCCTAAATTGGATCAACTTCTACTGTTGATCCTTTTTTTTTTTGTATCAACTATTGTTGTTGATCCCCTAAATTGGATCAACTTCTACTGTTGGTTCTATTTTTATTTGGATCAACTACTGTTGTTGATACAAAAATATCTGAACCAGTGGCGGCGGCGACGGTGGCGGTGGTAGTGGTGGCGTCAAACTAGTGGCGGCGGCGGACTAGTGGTGGTGTAATGGTGGTGGTGAAGGAGTGGTGGTGGAATATTAGTGGTGGTGGCGGTTGGTAGGTGGTGGTTGTTGAACGGTGGTGGTGGAATGGTAGTTGAATGTTGGCGGTGGTGCTAGTGGTGGTGGTGAAGTGGTAGAGGAAGAAATTTGTTTCATTTTGAAATAAAGAAAATATTATATGGGTGAGGGTATTAAGGTAATCTAATATTAAATGGATAAGGTTATTAAAAAGTAGGGACATATTTATTGTTGTATAAAGATATATTTATTGGGTTTCAAAAGTAAGGACATATAAATAATGTACCCGATGTTACTGGGGTCTCGCCTTTCAAAAATGCGATGACTCGTTTTACACCGGGTCATGCTATCTCGGCTGCCGTCACTCGTAAAAACAATAAATATCTAGACCAATGCTCTTTGCATGGCAATGGGTTTGGTGTGTTGGCCTTTTCTACTTTAGGTGAGTGGATACTGTTTCTTTTCTTAAGAGATTGAGAAATTGCATGGCTAGGCATGATGCCAATTTCAAGTTAGGCAATTCTCTTTTTCATACGTTAGGAATTGCTATTCAAAAAGGTGTTGGCGCTCAGCTTGTCGCTAGGCTGCCCGCCATTCCTTGTAATATTGCTCTTCTTTCTTAATAATATTTTAAGCCTGGGTGGCGCCTTTTTAAAAAAAATAAAAAATAAAAAATTAAATCATAAATCATTTTACTTAGCCACTTTTTAATATATATATATATATATATATAATATTAAATTATTTACTAATTGTCACTATTATTATGATTATTAAAAAATTTATTTTACTTAGCCACTTTTTAATATATATATAATTTTCAAACAAAAAAACAAACTAAAATAAATTAATTATTTAATATTTTTATTATTATTGACAAATTAAATGATATGGTTTGGTAGCTTTTAAAATAATAATGTAGCTTTTTATTATTTTTATATAAAATAGTTTGAAAATAAAAAGTAATTATATTTAAAGAACAAAATATAAGAAATATAAAAAATTGATTGTATATAAATTTAAGGGTAACTTTTGTCAAATATAAAATTAAATAGGGATAAAAAAGATAAATCAAGCATTAAATTTAGGCGGGACCAAAGCTTATGCTTTTGTAGCTTTTAAAAGCTCCTCCATCCCAGCTTTTAAAAGTTGAGGAATTTAGGAAGTGCTTTGTATAAAAAGCGCTTTAATTTTTTTTTTTTTTACCAAACACTAATTTCAAAAATTATTGACATATAAAGGTTTTGAAAGTGCTTTTGTAGAAAAAAAAAATGCATTACCAAACCCAGCCTTAGTGCTGAATATTCCATGTTTGTATTTGGTGGTCATGGTAGATAAAACTTCGGAAGGCGGAGTATAATTACGTGGAGAAGGATGAGGTGTTGATAGGGAGGGAAAGTGTTAGACAAAGTATAATGTGTAGAGAGTGAGGAAGTTGATGAATAATCTTCCTTTGTGGAAATGGAAAACAAATAGGCAAAAGAGAGAAGAATCAGATATATGAGTAAGAGAAGCGACGAAAAAGGAAAAATATTTTCATGAAATACAATTTTAGCCAGATAATACAAAAATAGACTAAATTAGATAAACCGACTGAAAAGAACCCGGAGGATCCACCCGGAAGATTGGTTGGGGGCCTGGTTTTGGGACCCATATATAGAAGCCAGTAAACTGTGGACCTAATTCATCTCGAAAACTAGGTTGCAATGTTGGGGTTGCCCAAGGCTGATAAAATGATAACACATACAAAGTAGGACTGATATAATCTTAACACGCCCGTCAAGCGTAGTCTTTACGGGCCTAACACGTGAACGTTGAATCGGGTGACTGATAAGCACGTAAGTGTGACGCATTTTCACCCATAACTACATTATCTAGGACTCATTTTATTTCTAATAGAGTTGTTTTAAGTCTTTTATAGGGAATAAGCTCTTGCGGCAAAATTGGCTCGAAAAGTGGTGTTTTACACCCCTGGATAGAGTACTAAAGGAACCCCAGAAAGGCACCGGAAGCACCCCAAAAATGTGTCGGAGGAACCCCGAAAAAATTACTATCTACGCCCAAAAATTACTATTTGCACCCCATAAGACAAGTGCTAAAGGGACACCTGTGCAGGATTAGGGGGAGGACATCTTCTTCTCAAATTCAAAAAATGAATTTTGGCGGGAAAACGTTCTCTTCACTGGCAGAATTTCGATCGGATGTTTGGACGTGATTTAGTGAGATTCAATCCCTGAAACTTAGTGGGTAGACGTGATATGACTATAGAAAGCTGGTATGGGTGTTGTTTCCGATCAATTTTGGCTTAATAACGGTTTCAATCCAAAACAGTGGACACAAGTTTTCACGGGTTCAAGTGAATTTGACACGAGTTTGAGGCGTGTAATGCATGAGTTTCGAGTGTGTTGCACTACAGAGATGCGTGAAGAAGATAAATAAGGAAGGTTGACAGCTGAGAACGCGTGGAAGATCAAAAAATGGAAATTTAGGCCGTGGAGAATAATATTGATAAATGAAGATTATTTGGGAGATATGACCGGATTAAAGGAGGATTAGGAGTATAAATAGATTGCTCCAGGTACAAGGAAGGGGTGTCGAGAGTTTGGGGAGCTTAGGAGAGCCAGAGAAGAAGAAATCACGAGTTGCAGAAACTCGGGTTCTGCTGCTGCTGGTGCTACAGAACTGAAGAACACGAAGAACAAAAGGCTGTAACGGAAAGTCGTTGAAAACTGTCGCTTAAATGCGACAGTTCCCAACTCATTTCCAGCGACCGCGGAACAGAGTCTACATCACTTCTCTTGTATCGTTCATTTTGTGACGATTTTTGTGTGTCGCAAATTACTGTTTTTCACTATTTTCTCTGTTTTCACCATTGTAAACAAGTTTTGGGCAAATAAAATATTTTTTGAGAGTGTCTATAATATGAGGAGCTAAACCCCAACACTGGGACGTCGGAGGAGGCCGAACTTCATACATGGGTAAATTTGTTTTATTCTTTTTTATGACTTTTGCACTAAAATTAATTGAAATATGATTTGATTAAATTGGTTGTCATTTGATTAGATGGGTCATGCTTAGCTTAGGTGATTTGATGTCCCATGCTTAACATTTACAATCAATGTTTTGAGAATCTACCTTGGCCAAAATAGAGTCCATGTTTATGTTTCTTGAGCTAAAATTGTTGAGAATAAATAAGTGAACCTTATGTTATGAAGATTGGTTAAATCCTTAGTCCCAGTACCTCTTGCACCAATTGTAATATTATTGTATATTTTTATTAAATTTAAAAACTCGAATCTTCACAAGTCTCAACGAACCTTTTACTACAACAAAGTTGAAAATCACATCAGTGACGCCGAATAAAGGTGCGGTTAATCAAGCGACTTGTCGCAAATTACCTGCTCTGGTACTATATTGAATTTTTGACCTAACTCACCTCGAAAATCGACTTGCAAGGCTAGGGTTTCGCAAGAAGCTGTCAAATTTGGGAAACTTAGGGATATTTAAGGAGACTTCCAAATACGTTTTATCAAGGTTCTAAAGTGGAGATAAGAAAGCAAGGGGTGAAAGCTAGGTTTTTTACTAAATACATGGGTAGCTAAATATCAATTTCTCTGTACATCATGGGTTTTACTAAATACATAAGTATCTAAACTCTTACTTGATAGAGCATGAATTTTAAGTTCTAAACATGACTTGATTTAATGTATGAATTTGATTTGATTTTTTCACAAAGTTTATTGTTTGTTTTTACTAAAATTATATTTATATATTTATGCTTGATCGATTGATTGTTTACGTGGCCAACTAAACTAGAACAACGCTGCCACGGTGGGGAGGCCGACTGAAGAAAAACGAAAAACCGTTGATTGCATAACGCGTTATACATCCTTTTTTTTGTCGGAATGTTATTTTTGAGGCATATACATCATTTTAGTGGTTGCATAACCAAATTTAGTGGATGCATGAACCACAATACAACTGTACAAACTGTTATGCATCCTTTGTGGTGGTTCCATAATTCGTTATGCATTTTGTTTTTTGGAATGATATTTTTAAGCTTATACTACCTCCGTTTCAGAAAAAAAGATACTTTCACAGTTTCATTTGCCTAAAAAAAATGCCAAATTGAAAAAGTGAAAGTATCACTTTTCCTGAAACGGAGTGAAAGTACCACTTTTCTTGAAACGAAAAATTAGTTGATGCATAAACCAAAATATGTCTGCATAATGTGTTATGCATCCTTTGTGGTGGTTTGCATAATGGCTATGCATTCAATTTTCGAGAATTGTGCCTAAAGTGAAAGTATCACTTTTCTTGGAGGGAGTACATCGTTATATTAGTTGCGACGTAAAATTAGTTGATGCATAAACCGAAATATGGCTACATAAAGTATTATGTATCCTTTGTGGTGGTTTGCATAATGGATGTACATTTAATTTTCGAAAATTGTGCCTAAAATGATAAACACCTTCAGATTTTTCGTAAAACTCTAAATTTGATATTGTTGTTTGTACTCATTCTGTAGATTTTTTAGAACCTTTCCAACGAGATAGAATTTGTAAAATTCGAAGGCACGGATTTTTTGATATGTTATATTAAAGTTTGGTTTGCTATTTATACCCTTAAAAAATAGGATACATGAGGAGTTATAGTAATTGGACTAAAAAGGAAGGGTATTTTGGTATTATCAAATGCAAATTACCAAACCATTTCCAATCTTTTTTATCAAATTGGACATTTGTGTTAGGTTCCATTTTACAAAAAAATGGCCAAAAAAGGGACTCCCTCCCTTCGGGCCCTCCAGTCGGTCGGCGCAGTTAGTATGTTGATTGATCAACATCTATTGAAGGTTGGGAGATCTGTAATTGTTTAGCGAACCTTTTCCAAGTAGAAATCACGAGACTTTTCAGAGGGATTCAGTGGAGCAATCGTGAGTAAGGTCTGAAGCCGTAATACAGTGATATGTGTCATTAATGTTATTCGGGAATGTTTCGAATCGATTTAGAGATAAATATAGAACTACTGTAATTCAGATATAAGGTCTAAAGCCGTAATACAGTGTACTATGTACACGTAACTGAGTAGCTATATGTCGACAATAGATTTTTGGTACGCATACGCGTATACACACCTTAAAAAGTATGTGAACTCGTGAACCTGGATCGGTACGCATACCAATACGCGTACTAGAAAAGAACTGTTGATCCCGGAACCAGTTTGGTATCCATACCTGTACTCGTACCAGAAAAGTTCTGTGAACTCTGGAACTATTATTTTCTTAAGGTATCCATACCGGTACACGTACTGAAAAAGTTCTGTGATCTCCGGAACTCGATCATGTTATAAAGTACATACCGGTACACGTACTTTAACTTAACTGTTCACGAATCGGTTTACTATTTATACCTTGTACATTTACTTACCATGTCGATTAAATTCATATGCACTTAAATTATTTATCCGAGATAATTAGCATTTGAATCTAGAAATACCATAAACGTATTTGATCACATAATTGTGACTCGAGTTAAGTCTTAATTGTTTTATGAAATTGCTCAAGCTTATAGTTCAGTTGGTTAGTTTCGACTAACCATTCATGAGCGTGGTCTTTTGTACACGGTTCGGTTATGGTTTATCCTAACCAAAGTGTATATCTCGTTATGTAAATCATATTCAAAGATTCATCTAACGGTGGATATTGTTTGCTTGGTTCCAAAGCTATCTTAGCTTAAACCTAAAGCAACCTATGCTTTTGAATGTCTATGAAAGAGGAACCTCAAACAATTGAGATCTTTGAATCCCGACATTACTTTTCTTGGTGTGTCCTAGTTGTAAAACTAGAGTCATCCTCTTCCTAAAACCCTTTTAGAGTTTAGCGACTACAAAGACTTCATAGGAATTCGTGAAGCTAGGTCCATCTATTGTTTATCTGATAGCTCGAGTATCCTGATCTTGTTCGATTGTTGAGCTTTTCACTTGAACAAGATAGATAGTAATCTTCAAAGTTCTCTTCATCTCAGACTTTGTGGATTCTACAAGTTTTATACTTGTGAGGTGAATAATAATCTAGGATGCACTTCGGATTGCATAAGTACGGATTTTAAGGTTAGCTAGACTTTGTCTATTGCTATCGATTTCCATCACCTTGATCTTTGATAAAAAAAAAGGAAATCACATATATAGGCTTATCTGCGGGAGGCAGATTGGTTTAAAGTCCTCAATCGAGTTGAAGCAACTCTTAGTTGGTGTGAAGTCAGCTAAGGGAATCAATTGCGTGGAGTTCTGATGGGATCCAAAAGGCATAAGGAACGCAACTGTATCTAAATTGCCGTGAGGGTTTAATTTGGTTTTAACTACATTCCACTCCGAAGTTAATTGGTAGTAGGCTAGTGTCTGTAACGGCTTAATACAGTTTGGTGTCCAATCTAAACTAGGTCCCAGAGTTTTTCTGCATTTAAGGTTTCCTCGTTAACAAAATTTCTGGTGTCTGTGTTATTTTTTTCCTTATTATATTGTTTATCTTTATAATTGAAATATCACAAGTTGTGCGTTAATCAATCATAGTAGATACGTCCAACCTTGTTTGTTGGATACGACTTGATTAGTTACTTGGGAAATTGATCTCTGGAATCACCCAAGTACTCTCATACGTAAATCAGGTTCACAAACTAGTCTCTATAAACTTTCTGATTTTGAAAGAAAGAGATATAACTCTGAATACAATTCCTCGACTGAGATTCATTAAGTTGAACTCTCGGAATTGTGTTTAAGTTTGTCCATATAGATTGCCTATGAAAAAATTTGGTGGTGTATTTTGGTACCCCCCGAGTTTTTAATTGGTATCAGAGCAGGGAAACACGTTAAGACCTAATAAGTATGTGTTTGAAGTAGTCTGACTATATGGACAAGAGTGCAATCTCGATAAACGTACCGCTAGCGTTTGCTAGCACAAGTTTCTTATGGTGGAAAATTGTTATGCGTTCCTTACACCTTTGAATCCCAACATGACTTTACGCACTTGATTCCCTTAGCTGAACTCACCCACAACTAAGAGGTTCGACGACCCAAAGTCGAAGAATTGATAAACAAATCTGTCTCACACAGAAAAGTCTATTTGAATAGATAAATATGTCTCCCACGGAAATACCTACGAGTTTTTGTTCCATCTTTTGATAAATCAAGGTGAACAGGAACCAATTGATATACCGGACTTATATTCCCGAAGAACAACCTAGAAATATCAATCACCTCACAATAATCTTAATCGTATGGTAGCGAAATAAGATATTTTGGAATCACAAACGATGAGACGAAGATGCTTGTGACTACTTTTTATCTTGCCTTTTGGAGATAAATCTCGATCAAATCTTAGAGAAGATAGTACTCAATACGATAGAACAAAGTAAGATAAGAACACGCAACTACAGAGAAAATAGTTGGGTCTGGCTTCAGAATCACAATGAAGTCTTTAATTCGTTAACCTATAATGGTTTTAGGAAAAACCTAGGTTAAAGGAGAATAGAATCTAGTCGTAACTAGTATCACACAGGAGGTGTGGGGATTAGGTTTTCCCAGGTTCTAGAGTTATCCCTTATATAGTCTTCAAATCAGGGTTTGATAACTTTGGAACAAAGGAATCAATATTCACCGTTAGATGAAACCTGATTTAAGATTAAAGCTAATATCTTTCCACCGTTAGATGGTCTTTAGCTCGTTACACACAAATGAAATATACCTTCATTTAGATATGGGTAACCGTATCTAAACGTGTATATTGAGTTGGCTCAATAACAGTTAACCGAAGTTAGCCATATGAACACTTTTCTCTTAACCCTGTTCATCTTAATACTTCTAGATCAATTGATAATCAAATGAATCTAATTGTGTTATTTATAGAGTTCTTCAATTGTTTATATTCTCATAGAAGTATACAAGACACAATTTAAGCAAAATCGGAATGATTCAAAAGAATCAGTTCATGAACATTTTAGCCACGGTTTGCAAAGATTGCATTCCTTAATTTATAAATGTATTTGTTCATGAGTATGAAATAATCGATTTAAGAACCCGAACCACTTAAGTTTGCAAACGGGTACGCAAACTTAAATTCCGGACATTGGTCACAAGCCGACAGTTTGCAAACGCGTACGCAAATTTTAGCTCCGGACCGTACTCAGTTGAAACCGTTTGCGAACGGGTACGCAAACTTGGTTCCCGGACTTCAAAAGTTAAATCAGTTTGCGAATGGGAATGCAAACTTAAGTACCCTGACTTAAAAAATTGAATAAGTTTGCGAACGGTTATGCAAACTTCCGGTCCTGAATTCCGTTATAACAGTTCGTACACTAAGTACACAGACCATAATGTATCCATACATGGGTTTTAGCTCTTAACTCCCATTTCAATCATTGAAACATTCTTAGAAGACGATAATAGCTGTCTCACAAAATCTATTAGCTTATAAGCAATTTTCAAGTGATCGAATGATCAATACGAAATATTCCGAGCCTACATCAAATGACTGTCTCACACAAATCATGTAAGATGTTACCAGGTGATTTTCACATGATCATTTTTTGACTTTCGTCAAGAATAACGATGAACGTGGTTAAAGCAAAAAGTTTTCCAACACATATTTCGAGAAAGATATAAGCGAGTTAAACTCAACACGAAATAACAAATGTGTATAATGTAAAGTCTATATAGCTATACGACTTTTGTCTCAATAGGATATAGAAAAGAATAGACTTCTGAGTGATAGATGAGTTCAAGTCTCCACATACCTTTTGTTGATGAAGTTCCACAACCTTCCCTTAGTAGTTCTTCGTCTTCAATCGATGAACGCCGTGAAGTCTAAAGCTCAACTACACATTCTATCCTAATCCGAGACATAGCTATAAGTAGACTAGAAATCAAGACTTATAGTTGCAAAAGCGGGGATCTAACAACCATACCCAATATTTTTTTTTGGCAATCTATATGGACTAACTCCAATATACTTCCAAGAGAATCAACTAGACAGTCAGACTCAATCAAGGAAAATACATCCAAGAGTTATATCTCTGTTTTTTCAATGTAATCAGCAAATCAAACAGATAGAAATCCGCGAGCCTGATTATTATGAAAAACAACTTGAACGGTACCAAAGACCAATGTTCAAGTTCCAATCAATTTATATCAACAACCAAAGGTTGGATCATTTAATTGATTGAACTACGCACAACCTGTGATATTTCAATTAAATAAAAATATAATGCGAAAAAGAATTAACACAGACACCAGAAATTTTGTTAACGAGGAAACCGCAAATGCAGAAAACCCCCGGGACCTAGTCCAGATTTGAACACCATACCGTATTAAGCCGCTATAGACTCTAGACTACTAGAAGTTAACTTCGGACTGAAATGTAGTTGAGCCCTAACAATTCTCACACTGATTAAGGTACAGTCGCGTTCCTTACGCCCCTGAATCCCAGCAGGACTCTACGCACTTGATTCCCTTAGAGTATCTCACCCACAACTAAAAGTTGCTACGACCCAAAGTCGAAGAATTGATAAACAAATCTATCTTACACAGAAAAGTCTAATTAATAGATAAATCTTTCTCGCACAGAAATACCTACGAGTTTTTGTTCCGTCTTTTGATAAATCAAAGTGAACAGGAACCAATTGATACACCATACTTATATTCCCGAAGAACAGCCTAGTAATATCAATCACCTCACAATAATATTAATCGTATGGTAGTGAAACAAGATATTGTGGAATCCCAAACGATGAGACGAAGATGTTTGTGACTACTTTTTATCTTACCTATCGGAGATTGAATCTCGAGAAAATCTTAGAGAAGATAGTACTCAATACGATAGAACAAAGTAAGTTCAGAACACGCAACTACAGAGAAAATAGTTGGGTCTGGCTTCAGAATCCCAATGAAGTCTTTAAGTCTTTAACCTATAATGATTTTAGAAAAACCTAGGTTAAAGGAGAATCGACTCTATTCGCAACTAGTATCACACAGGAGGTGTGGGGATTAGGTTTCCCAGTTGCTAGAGTTCTCCCTTATATAGTCTTCAAATCATGGTTTGCAAACAATGCTACCTTCGTAACAAAGCATTCAATATTCACTGTTAGATAAAAACCAGATTAGATTCAAGCTAATATCTTTCAATCGTTAGATCGAACTTAGCTTGTTACACACAAATGAAAAGTGACTTCATGTAGATATGGGTAACCATACCTAAACGTGTACACCTTGTTCATCTCAATCACAACTAGTTCAAATGACTCAAATGAAACTAGTTCTAGAGTTGTTCAATTGTTTATATTCTCATAGAAGTATACAAGACACAATTGAAGTAAAATCAATTTCGATTCACTCGAATCAATTCATGAACATTATAACCACGGTTTTTAAAAGAGTGCATTCCTTATTTTATAAATGTATTAGTTCATGAACAAACCGATTTTAGAACTTAACCCACTCAAGCATGCAAACGGGTACGCATACCTAAGTAGCCGGACTTGGTCAGGGTTTGCTAGTATGCGAACGGGTACGCATGCTGTCGTACACAACCAAACTCAGTTGAATTCCCGGACTTGAACTATTACGGCGGTACGCATACGGGTATGCATACTAAGTTCCCGGACTTCAACTATCAAACCAGTACGCATACTTTGGTTTCCGGATTTGGAATAACTTGCAACAGTTAGGATACAAGTACGCATACTATGCTATATCCAATCAATGGTTAATTGTTCTAAACTCCATTTTAATCATTGAAAAATTCTTAGAAGACGGGAATAGCTGTCTCACACAAACTATTAGCTTCAAAGCAATTTTCAAGTGATCAAAAGATCAATACGAAACATTCCGAGTCTACATCAAATGACTTTCTCACACAAATCATGTAAGATGTTACCAGGCGATTTTCACATGATCGTCTTTTGACTTTCGTCAAGAATATAAGATGAACTTGGTTAAAGCGAAAGCTTCCCAACACATATTTCGAGAAATATGTAAGCGAGTTAAACTCAGCTCGAAATATAAAATGTGTATAATCGAAGTCTATATGGCTATACGACTTTTGTCTTAAATATGAGATAGAGTAGATAGACTTTTGAGTGATAGATGAGTTCAAGTCTCCATATACCTTTTGTTGATGAAGTTCAACAAGCTCCCCTTAATAGTTCTCCATCTTCAATTGATGAACGTTGTGAAGTCTAAAGCTCAACTACACATTCTATTCTAATCCGAGACATAGCTATAAGTAGACTAGAAATCAAGACTTATAGTTTTGGAAACTAAACTTGACAAACAAGCTTGAGATATCCATGCTTGCGAGTTCGACCGAGCAGTGCTCTAACAATCTCCCCATTTGTCAATTTAAGTGAAAAAACTATCAATACATATAAATTAACAAATAAATAAACTTTGTAGCTTCTCATCCAAATGCTTGATTTCCTTGGTTCTTCAATATTACTCGAAATCTTCGTCACTTTCAAGTACTCCAGAGATTCTTAACGTGTTCAACTCAGCAGTATAGTTGTTGAAGATCCGTTGCCTAACAATAAGTAAACCATTGTTCTCAATTATTGTTATACAGTGTCATAGTATTATTACACAGCATCAAAGTTCAATTATATCACAACTTTGACCATAATACTACGGTAATATGTATCACTCCCCCTTAGTCAATACTTCATCTCACATGAAAACCACCCCCCCTTACATAATGATCCTAAACCATATGTATTTGTAGTGTGAACTACACAATAATTCTCCATTTTTTTTATCAATATAAATTGACAAAGGTACGAAAACTAGCGGGATCATAATGATATTCTCATTGAGATACTTCAAGACTAAAAGAGAACATATTAACTTTGTTTCGATTATTTCACATGGTCGAAACTTAGTGTATTCGTCAAGGAGTTTATAAAGATACAAGAAAACTCCTACAATATTCCACAACCGCACTCCCCCACAAAGATTTGGCAATTAAGCACAAGTTCAATTAAGAACTCTCCCCCATAAATTGTCATTCCCGAAAGGAACAACAAGAGCGACCATTCTTTCACAAGAAAAGAAGGATTTCTTTGGATATTAACAAATTACATGAAACATGAATTTGTATCCAGAAAATCTCAATTAAATTAACCACAAGAGAACCTATGATTAATTTAATCGGAAATGCTCAACATAAGAAAACTTACGGAGCCGTACAGTACTTTCATATAAAAGTGGATCAGGGAAAGATCAATACTGCTGAATATTCAAAGATGCATTCTATTTTTCATCAAGCATAATGATACCATAGACTTAATCTTTGACATATAAATCAAAAGTTCATTCTATTTTCCATCAATATTTGCATAATGACATAATAGACTTAACTTTCGACATATATGGGACAATCATAGTTCACATACACAAACACACATATCCCATAACAATTTTTTGCAATATATAAAACTAATAAAGATTAATACTGCAAAATCATCTTCCAAATAAACTTTAAAATTTAAATAAATAAATTTAAAAACTTTGCAATGTAGTTGATCGTTGGCTATAGCAATGTGTAATCACAATATAGGCTATTACAAACTCTAGTTATCCTTCTTAAAACACAAGAATAAATTCTTATAAGAAGTTTCCTAGACATTGTAGAGCTTTCTCAGGGAATCTACTGAGAATTCCTTCTCATTATTGAAGAACTCATTAATTATGGGATCATTTAATTCTTCCAAATCTTCAGAAATATCAGTTAACTCACTAAGTTCTCTTTTCAGTTCACACAAGGTGTTCTTTGTCAGATATAACATTTGTACATAGTGAGCTATCCTTTTCAAAGATCACAAGATTTGAGATTTTAAATCATTTCTTTTGCTGATAAAATCCTTCACCATAGCCCTAAAGTTATTATCATCTTGATAAATAGACAAAAAACAGTTAGAGGAAGAACCTTTTTCATTATTTGTAGATTTCCCCTTTTTCTTCCTTGAGGGTAGGATCCCTTCACAAAGATACACATTAACTGCTTCTACTGCATCCCTTTTTGTAGTTCCTCTAGTTATAGGAGCCATGAAACTGTACCTTTCAAAGAGAAAGGAGTGAAGGGCAGTTTGATCACAAATGAATATAAATAGCATGCCGAATAAGTAAACCCTAAACAAAAACTTTGACAAAGTCTTCATGGTTCATGATCCATTATCTATTTTTGATAAGAAAATAATCAATTGAAAATCTTAACTTAAATAATCTTAAACTGCCAAGGATAAGAAATTAACAACTATACAAGACTTGAGCAACCTTGATGCAATCTTCAGATTCTCAAGTTAATAATGAGGATGCAAACATCACGATAGTTAAATAGTGATGGAGTATATAGAATGCTCACATCTTGTGTCACCTGGTGACTTATCAAGGTCTGTTGCATAAACAGTTTTCTTACCTCGTCTGACTCTGGTTCTTTTAGACTTCTTCTTGTCTTCAGGAGTTCCCTGTTGATTACCCAAAACCAGATTTATTCTTTGCATGTCATTTTGAAGTTTGGTAATTCGTTTGTTGTTCCTCTTGAATTTCCAATACTTACTTTGAACATGACCTGCATTTCCACAAAACATACACTTCAGAGGTGAATTTTCGTTTTGCAGAATTGATTCCAGTTTATCACAACTTTTAATATCCACAGTTCCATAACCGGCTGGAACATAGGAATTATCTGTGCTCATAGTCTTGCTTTTGAACCCTAAACCATTTGTGTTTCCAAAAGATTTCTGACCGAATAACATTGCTGAAATTTTGTCAGAGCTTCCAGATAACCTTTGCAGGTCACACTTACGAGTATTAATCTCTTTTTCTTTTAAATATAGGATTCTGGTGAATTTATCATTAAGACAGTCGATCTGAAGATTTTTCACCTGAAGTGATGATTCAAGTTTCTTCAACTTCATTTTTAGTTGAAGATTTTCTTAGTGATTTTCTTCACTTTTACCCAAGAATTCAAAAATCTCAGTGTAAGACTCGCATTCTGAATTAGAATTTGAGATAGTAGAAGTTTCTGCAGCGAACGCTGAAATTTCTGTGCAAACTTCGGAAGTATGCGGATTGACCAACTGAATTGATTTCCTTTGTATTGAATTATCTAAAGCATCAGAGAGAGAGAGAGAGAGAGAGACATTCCTCAGACCTCTTGCTTCTTCTCACAATATCCTTGATCTTTTGTAAAATTAATGACCTGTCAGGATCAATATGATTTGAACAACATTCGTCTGCCCAAGACAAGTAGGGAAGAGTACTTGTGTTGGTCACATCATTGAACGCGGAGGTTTTGGCTGTGTTCTGATCATGATCAAGAACTCTTAACTTTCCAATGAGTGAGTTTCTGGAAAGATTATCAAGGTTATTTCTTTTAACGATGGCATGCTTCTTAGAATCGTATTTGGCTGGCAATGATCTGAGAATTTTCATCACAATGTCTTTTTCAAGAATAGTCTTACCCAACAAAAAAGATGCATTAATAATTTCAGACACTTTGTGATTAAACTCATCAAATGAATCTTTATTATCCATATGAAGGTTTTCCCAATCAGAATTTAGGTTTTGTAGCCTAGCTTCTATATCAGAGGAATTTCCTTCGAATACAGTTTCTAAGATATCCCAGGATTATTTAGACTTAGTGCATGTAGTCACATGGTGCTGAAGATCTGGGGTAATGGCATGGATGATAGCATTTAATCCATCATAATTTTGCTTTGCAGCAAGAATCTCGGCAGGATCATAAGCACCAATATCCTTCGGAATAGTTACATTGCCTTCTGCAACAACCAGAGGATCATAGCCATTAAGTACACGAACCCATGATTGAAAATCACGCGCTTGAAGATAGGCACACATAACAATTTTACACCATAGATAATTCGAGCCATCGAAGACTGGTGGTACATTTATAGAGATAACGTTATTGTCCATAGAGTCAGATTGCTACAAACACAGACTTATGAGGTCTTAAACGTGTTTGCCTTCTCTGATACCAATTGAAAAAGCGGGGGTCTAACAACCACACCCAATATTTCGTTAGGGTAATATGTATGGACTAACTCCAATATATTTCCAAGAGAATCAACTAGACAGTCAGACTCAATCAAGGAAAATACATCCAAGAGTTATATTTATGTTTCTCAATGTAATCAGCAAATCAAATAGATAAAAATCCGCGAGCCTGATTATTATGAGAAACAACTTGAATGGTACCAAAGACCAATATTCAAGTGCCAATCAATTTATATCAACAACCAAAGGTTGGATCATTTAATTGATTGAACTACGCACAACCTGTGGTATTTCAATTATATAAAAATATAATACAAAAAAGAAATAACACAGACACCAGAAATTTTGTTAACGAGGAAACCGCAAATACAGAAAACCCCCGGGACCTAGGCCATATTTGAACACCATACTGTATTAAGCCGCTATAGACTCTAGCCTACTACAAGTTAACTTCGGACTGGAATATAGTTGAGCCCTAACTAATCTCACACTGATTAAGGTATAGTCGCATTCCTTACGCCTCTGAATCCCAGCAGGACTCTACGCACTTGATTCCCTTAGCTGATCTCACCCACAACTAAGACTTGCTACGACCCAAAGTCGAAGACTTGATAAACAAATCTGTCTCACATAGAAAAGTCTATTGAATAGATAAATCTGTCTCTCACAGAAATACCTACGAGTTTTTGTTTCGTATTTTGATAAATCAAGGTGAACCGGAACCAATTGATACACCAGACTTATATTCCCGAAGAACAGCCTAGTAATATCAATCACCTCACAATAATTTTAATCATATGGTAGCGAAACAAGATATTTCGGAATCACAAATGATGAGACAAAGATGTTTGTGACTACTTTTTATCTTACCTATCGGAGATTGAATCTCGAGAAAATCTTAGAGAAGATAATAATCAATACGATAGAACAAAGTAAGATCAGAACACACAACTACAGAGAAAATAGTTAGGTCTGGCTTCAGAATCCCAATAAAGTCTTTAAATCGTTAACCTATAATGGTCTTAGAAAAACCTAGGTTAAAGGAGAATCGACTCTAGTCGCAACTAGTATCACATAAGAGGTGTGGGGATTAGGTTTCCCAGTTGCTAGAGTTCTCCCTTATATAGTCTTCAAATCAGGGTTTGCAATCAATGCTACCTTCGTAACAAAGCATTCAATATTCACCGTTAGATGAAAACCAGATTAGATTCAATCTAATATCTTTCAACCGTTAGATCAAACATAGCTTGTTACACACAAATTAAAAGTGACTTCATGTAGATATGGGTAACCGTACCTAAACGTGTACACCTTGTTGGATCAATAATAGTTAACCGAAGTTAGCCATATGAACACTTTCATATCAACCTTGTTCATCTCAATCACAACTAGTTCAAATGACTCAAATGAAACTAGTTCTAGAGTTGTTCAATTGTTTATATTCTCATAGAAGTATACAAGACACAATTGAAGCAAAATCGATTTTGATTCAGTCGAATCAATTCATGAACATTATTGCCACGGTTCGCAAAAGATCGCATTCCTTATTTTATAAATGTATTAGTTCATGAACAAACCGATTTTAGAACATAACCCACTCAGTATGCAAACGGGTACGCATACCTAAGTAGGCGGACTTGGTCTGGGTTCGCCAGTATGCAAATGGGTACGCATACTATCGTACACAATCAAATTCAGTTGATGTTTCGGACTTGAACTATTACGCCGGTACGCATATGAGTATGCATACTAAGTTCTCGTACTTCAACTATCAAACCAGCACGCATATGGGTATGCATACTTTTGTTCCCGGACTTGGAATAACTTGCAACAGTTAGCATACAAGTACGCATACTGTGCTATATCCAATCAATGGTTAATTGTTCTAAACTCCATTTTAATCATTGAAACATTCTTAGAATACGGGAATAGTTGTCTCACACAAACTATTAGCTTCAAAGCAATTTTCAAGTGATCAAAAGATCAATACGAAACATTCCGAGCCTACATCAAATGACTGTCTCACACAAATCATGTAAGATGTTACCAGGCGATTTTCACATGATCATCTTTTGACTTTCGTCAAGAATATAAGATGAAATTGGTTAAAGCAAAAGCTTACCAACACATATTTCGAGAAATATGTAAGGGAGTTAAACTCAGCTCGAAATATCAAATATGGATAATATAAAGTCTATATAGCTATACGACTTTTGTCTCAATAGGAGATAGAAAATCAATAGACTTCTGAGTGATAGATGAGTTCAAATCTCCACATACCTTTTGTTGATAAAGTTCCACAATCTCCCCTTGGTAGTTCTTCGTCCTCAATCGATGAACGCCATGAAGTATAAAGCTCAACTACATATTATATCCTAATCCGAGACATAACTATAAGTAGAATAGAAATCAAGACTTATAGTTTGGCAACTAAACTTGACAAACAAGCTTGAGATAGCAACGCTTGCGAGTTTGACCGAGCAGTGCTCTAGTTTTGACAACTAAACTTGACAAACAAGCTTGAGATAGCAACGCTTGCGAGTTTGACCGAGCAGTGCTCTAACAATATCCCCCTTTGTCAATTTTAGTGACAAAACAATCAATACATATGGATTATAAAATAAATAAAATTTGTAGCTTCTCATCCAAATGCTTGATTTCCTTGGTTCTTCAGCATTCCTTGAATTCTTCGTCACTCAAAGTATCTAGTGATTCTTAACGGGTTCAAGTCAGCATCATAGTTGTTGAAGATCCGTAGCCATAACAATAAGAAAACAGATGTTTTCAATTATTGTTATATAATGTCATAGTATTATTACACAATATCAAAGTTCAATTGTATCACAACTTTGACAATAATACTACGGTTATGTATCACTCCCCCTTAGTAAATACTTCATCTCACAATGACCCCCCCCCCCCAC